>CAUYQG010286512.1:0-29470 GCA_963574415.1 Tarsius wallacei | reverse complement strand
GTAATCAACAGAGAGATAGCACAATGCTTTGGGGAAAGGAAGGGAGAAACTGGTAGAGCCAGAAGAGAAGATAGAGCCAATAGAGAAGGTGGAAGCAGAATGAAGAGAGCATGTTTCCAAAGACCTGGGAATCTGTGAGAGGTATCTCCTGCAGTCGGACAGTCAGCAAAGTGCTGAGCCTTGATTTTACAATGTGGGTATGCCTATAATATGCTCGGCTACACAACATTATAAAAACCAGACTGATCAAACAGACAACTCAGAAAACCTTTAATTCATAAACATATAGCTAAAGGCAACCAGAAAGCAGTCTTCTTAGGATACAAGCAAAGGAGTGCACATTCTCTTGGTTCCAAATTGGTCCCCTAGTACTTCATGTCAGTTTTCCCTCTCTCAACTAACCAGTCTTCAAAAAATATATACTTCTTTTCCCCTCCCCCTTCCCCTCCCCCGCTTCCCTCCCCTTCCCTTCCCCTCCCTTCCTTCCTTTTTGAGTTAGAGTCTCACTCTGCTGCCCAGGCTGGAGTGCAGTGGCACACTCACGGCCACCACAACCTCGACCTGCTGGGCTCAGGTGATCCTTCCACTTCAGCCTTCCAAGTAGCTGGGACTACAGGTGTGCACCATCATACCCTGCTAATTTTTTGATTTATTGTAGAGATGAGGTCTCGCCATGTTGCCTAGGCTGGTCTTGAACCCGCAGGCTCAGGCAGTCCTCTCACCTTGGCCTCCCAAAGTGCTGAGATTACAGGCATGAGCCACTGTGCCCGGCCAATATTTTATTTGTCTTAATAAAGAATCATTTTAAATCCTGGGATTCAGATTGCTGCATTAGGGAAATAAAAATAGACATATTCCAAAAATGGTATTGCCATTGATCATTAGTCTAAAATGGATACTGGAACTTCAGAGTGGTAAGCTTATTTTTAAAGTGAAATGTACTTGCCTAAAAGCATACAAAACCATGAGTTTAGCACTTTCAAAATCCTTGGGGACTGAACTTTAATTTGAAGCACTTTCAAAATCCTTGGGGACTGAACTTTAATTTGGGGCCATTTCCACTAGATTTATGACAAACAAAGGCAGTAACTTTTAATTTTAGTGATCTCCCCATTCCTTTTTATAAAAAACATGAACTACTTTTAGAAGAAGAAAGAAGATAGCGAAAAAAGACAGAAAACTACAAGATCACAAGAGTCAAGTATTCTAAGTGCATGTTACTTGAAATTCTCATAATCTGGTCATTTATTTTTAAGTAGTGACCTTATTATGGTTACAAAATCACACTGAAAAGTCATATTAAAAAGTCATATCCTTCACCAAGGATGTATTTGTTTAACAAGACAAAAGCGATTAATGAATGATACATCTATGATTGTCGTATAGCACCATTTTCTGACGCAAATACTATGTTTGTTTCAAATGTTTGATTCAACAGGCCCTAAAACGTAATAATTTTTTTTAGCCATCACCTGTTTAAATTTCCTAACGAATATGGTATCACTGTTCTAAAGGGCTAACTGTTCGCCCTACCTTGTTCATACTTCTGTTTGAAGTTGCTGATGTAATTTCCCTCACTTTTGATCATAAGTTAATTTTTTAAATAACCCTCTATTAATCTTATTTTTCTTTTAAGTAAAAAATCGTTATCCATTACCCCGTGCTACTAAAATAGCAGCCTCTGATCTTAATGTTAAAAAGAAAAGAACTGCTTGTCCACGATGCTTGCCTAAGAAAATTTAGAAGTCTCACTGAAGAGTTGAGGAGGAAAGCTGATGAGAATGTTCACAGATACCTGATTTTACAAGTTTTTGTGGAAAGAGCTCGCCTTTGGATTAGTGTTACTCTGTTTATGAGGGTTGTTTGTCAAGACAAAAATAAGGTACCTCCTCCCCACAAATTAAAGAATCAAGTTACAATATATTATTTCATTTCTTATTGTTTTTCTTTGTAATAAGTGGGAAAGTGGATACTGGATAAAAGTCTTCCCTGAGCTAAAAGACTCCACATTAAAGGCTCCAATTAGCTATAAATCAGTTGTCTTTCCTACTGGGGGAGAACAAGAGAGAAAAGAGAGAGGGGGTGGATAGGGCAGAAGAGAACTGGAAGAGCTTCCAAATTAAATTCTGAAAAAAATATCTTTTGCATGCCTAAAAGTTCTTTCAGAGGCTATTAGAAAAAAATCCATAAAAAATACGACTAAAACCAAACCTGCCCAAATATAAGGGTTAGGTCCTCACTCTTGTGTAGATCTTGTATCTTAAGACCTTTAAAAGAAGCCTGAAGAGGTTAGGGACCCTCATAAAACAAAACTTTTAAGCTGCATGCTTTCCCTGCTTGTTCCTAAACCCAGAGAAGTGCCACACATTGGCACTATTGTTATGCAAACAATGCCTAAAAGGCTATAACCATTAACGACCTCTCATTAAAACAGCTTTAAAAAATTTGTCACACCATCTAAAAAAGCTAACAGGTACCTCAAATCCATCTAAATCGACATTCGAAACACGAATCACCCTGATTTGTATCCTAAAACTCAATCTAAGCAAAATTTCAATATTCTGATGGGGTTTGGTTTTGTATTTCTCTTTCAACCATTAAGCCAGAAGCTAACAACTTACTTCTCCACAAAATTTAATTTCTCTTGTAATAAGCATGATGGAGCGTATTTTTCACCATGTTGTGTGTGCCTATGTGCTTGGGTTAATCAGAAGAAGTTTAGTGCAGAGATCTACTGAAAGGAACAGAAAAATCAAACGAGAGAACTGCAAAATGAACTCCAAGAAATGTGGCTTTAAATCCCATCTATCTCCTCTCCCACCAAAACATTATAAAATTGCAATCCCCCCAGGTTTGTAACTGATCAGGTTTCTTTTCCGTGTCCAATATATGGGGGGGAAAAGTAAATTCAATTTATGTTAGGTAGCGGGCGCATACTCTTTTTGAATGCGGTGCAACAAGAAAAGTCCTGCTTGGTAAACCCAGGATGTCAAAGTTCGTTATTAAAAAGGTAGGTTCTTCAGTTCAAAAGCGAACTTGCTAACTCGCACGCATTTAAAACTTCTCAGTTTTCCAGGGAAAGTGCCACTGCCCGCAAAAGTCAAATCTGACGCCGGAGCGCCTGTGTCCTTACCAGCCGGGTCTCCGAGAAATGGGTCAGACCGGCCGCAGCGCCCGAGTCCTGACTTCCTACGGGGAAGCCGCTCCGCGCGGTCCGGGCTCGCGAGGACCCACCCGGCTGGGGCCGGCAGCGGGGCGGCCCCGAAGGCGGAGGACCGGGAAGCGACCCCAGGCTGCGCGGGCGGCCGGGGGAAGCCCTCGTCTCGTCAGAGGAGACCGGAGGCTCCGACGCCCTCCGCGACGCTCGGGGCCGGCGAGGGGGCCTGGCAAGCGGCTGCGCACGGGGCGGGGGCGGGAGCCGTGGACGGCGACCTGCGAGCGCGGCGCTTCGGGTCGGGGCACGTCCCGAGGCGTCCCAAGACCGCGGCGGGACTTCAACATCCCCATCCCTCGGGAGGCCACGGCGCCCCTCGGCCGCGCGGGGGTGACGGGCTGGTCGCGGCGCCCCAGCCCCTGGCCCCATCGCGCCGGCCGCCGCCCCTCGCGAGGTCGCGGAGGGGAAGGAAAGTTCTAGAAAGTCTCCGTGGACGGCGGGCGCGGGGCGGCCGCTTACCTTGGTGTACTTGATTTCGAGGTTGGGCGTAGGCGACGGCAGGAGGTGCAGGGACGCCATGAGGGCGGCGGGGTCGGCCTTCACCTCGCCGGGCATCTCGATCTTGCTGGAAGTCATGGTGGCGGCCCGAGGTGTCGCTCGCCCGCGGCGTGGGGCTGTGCGGGTCCGCGGGCCGGGGGCGCGCTCGCCTGTATATAGGCAGGTGTCAAGCTGGGGCTCTTCTTATTGGACGTGAGGGCCGAGGCGCGGGGGGCTGGGCCATCCTACCTAGGACGCCCCGCCGCGGCCCCGATTTACATAAAGCCCGCGCCGCGCGGCCGGGACTCCTGGCGCCCACGGTCAAGTCCGCTCAGCTCCCTCCCCACCCCGGCCGCCCCCCCGGCCGCGAGGACCGGCCCACGCCCGAGCCGCCGTCGCTGTCCTCGACGGCGGCAGCGCGAACGTGCGCCGCGGCCCGCGGGGCTCCGCCGGCGCCCCCTGTGTCCCTCTCGCCCGGTCGGCGTCGGCCGGGGCGCAGCAGGGCCGGAGTCGGGCGGGGATCGTGGCCCCCGGCAGCGGGGCGCGGGGTCGACGGGGAAGCCCCGGACGCGGAGGACGGCTCCCGGGCGGCCCAGATCCCCTCCCATCCCTGTCCCGGACCCGCCGAACTCCAGCTCCCCTTCTCTGGCTGGGCCCCCGGGGGCGCCCTCCGTCTTCCTCCCCCGGGCAGGGGCGCCGGGTCTCCGCAGCGACGCCTTCCCCCTGCCCCACACTCCCGCTCCACTCGACGGGGCCGAGGTGTGTGGAGGCCAGAGGGTCGGGGAGGAGAGTGATGGGTGCGAGTCCCTCGGAATGAAGGTCCCAGCGAGCGGGTCGACTCGGCGCAGCCCTCGCCGGACTTCTGCCGCCTAGCTGCTGCCCTCTGCCGGCCGGGACCGCCCGGGCTGAGGCCGGAGGCTGTGGCGCTGGGTCCTCCTGGGCGTTGCATGTTTCATGGGCTCCTTTCGTCTTTCTTCTCCGATCCTTCCTTCCAGCCCTTCTCCTTCCTTCCTTGCCCCAACGCGCACACAGAAGCACTTGCTTTGTTTTTCTGCTGTTCTTCACGCAAACAGCTATCATCACCCCGGCAGACCTCGGGCTCCTCACTTCACTGCCCCTGAGGAGCTGAGTTGAGCTTCCATCTCCATACCCCCAGGTTTAAATGTTTCTGTAGTCCAGCAAGCCGCCCTCTAGTTTGCGGGCCAGCATGTGGGGGTAAACTAAGAACCTAGAGACCCCATCTCAAAGTGGGATTTGGGCTCCAGCGGGTAAACCTGGGGCCCCACATGAAAAGCCTTCTGTGGATCTCTTGCCTTCCTCACTCCCAATATAAGCGTTGCAGGGGCCTACTGAAAAGTACTGTTTCTATCCTATTTTTCCATGGAATGGAATATCAAACTACTAAGCAAACACTTTGATTCTAATCTGAAATGCCATTTTCAGAGTCCTTATATTCCCATTTCTTTTCCTTTTTTTTTTTTTTTTTTTCCTGAGTCGTAGTCTCACTCTGTCACCCAGGCTGGAGTGCACTCACGGCCACCGCAGGTTCTACCTGCTGGGCTCAGGCGATCCTTCCGCCTCAGCCTTCCAAATAGCTGGAACAACAGACACAAGCCACCATGCCCAGCTAATTTTTTGATGTATCCTAGAGACGAGGTCTTGCCAAGTTGCCCAGGCTGGTCTTGAACACGTGGGCGCAGGCAATCCTCTCGCCTCCCAAAGTGCTCGGATTATAGGTGTGAGCCACTGTGTGCTCGTCGTAATCCCATTTATTTGGTTGTCAAGCATCAATCAGAAAAAAAAGTATCTGCCTTAGATACTTTTAGTAACTAAAGCTGCCTAATGCTCCCTGCTCTGATGCTTAGCAATAGTATTTCATTTTAGTGTTAGGTTTATGGAAATAAATTCCAACCTCTCAGGACCCAAAGTGAATTGTTTTCATGGAAAGGCTGTAGACTTTAGTTTAGGTAGTTAAGGAAGAGACCTACACAGGTCATTTCTATGGCCCCAAATTATAACTTAATAATAGTAATAAAAAATTTAACAGAAAATAAACATAAATGCTGATATTTCAGACAAAAAAATAGTAATAATAGTATATGTTTATAAGACACATTTTTATGAAAGCCTTAGAAGTTTAGAGATACAACTGAGGAATAAAAATGTAAAGTCTTGGAAAGTGTTGAGGAGAGAAGGTTCTGGCAAAGGAGAGCAACAATATCTGTGGAAAAATTTTGCAAACACATTTTGAGCACCTTCCAATGTGAGGCATGATGCTAAAGACTGGCTTAGACCAGCAGTCTAGACCAGAAGTCTTTGCCTTCAGTGAGCTCACACCTATTCCCTGAGATAAGTAGATCACTGACTATAGGGGAAAGTTACAAAAAGAGCCTCAACCATGTGACCTGGGTGCTCCACCAAGGAAGAGGCCCACTTTCTGGGAAAGCTGACCTTTGGCTGGACCTTAAAGGAGAAGAGAAGCTTCAACAAGAGCAGGAAGGACATTACAGCAAAGGCAGGAGATGCGAGAAGGCGTTTTCAGGGAACATAAGATGTGGTTGGAGGAGCAGCAACTGAGGCCGGCAAGGAAGTTAACTTTAGGTCATAAGGACCTTGATGCTTGAGGTACTGGGAAGCCATCAAAAGATTCTGAGGAAGTGGAAAAAAAAACCTACATAGACCTGATACATGAATATTGTCTGGAGAGACTATCACAAACTAGAAATCATTGGTTTGCATTCTTCTCAAAGCATAAGATGAGGTTGTTTACCCTCGATCCACCAATTGCTTGCTAACTCCCAATTTCATCACTATGTCTCAAAAATCTCACCCAGAGGAAAGAACAGTATCCAAGGATAATGGAATCATTAGCGTTTGTTACACAGTGAGATAGAACAAATAAAGATTTTTATCTACTCCAGGCAGGAAAGGGAGTGTCTCTCGGTTTCTACTCATAAACATCTAAAAGGTCTAGTACAGTAACAGGTGGCAGGCTGGTTTGAATTGTTCCCTGGTGGCTCCTTTGGTGTGTTACTTAGTCTCCAACTAGGCAGTAAAGGAATCAGCACAGGGACTGTCTTCTGTTTCCCTTGTGCCTTCTTCAGTTCCTAAAACAGCATGGAATACATAGTTAACTATTTCATTAGAATTTTCTTTGATTTGAGCAAAGGACAAAGCACTGTTGACTAATTCCACCATAAGCGGAAGTAACTTTCTAGCTCTGTTGATTAAGGAACATTTTTTTGCTGATCTTAAATTTTGTTATGCTTTCTCCCAACTTTTACTACGAACTTTTCTATGTATGGATTTCTAAGACTTTTTCCTTCATGTAAATCATCCTCTGGAAAAAAAAAAAAACAAAAAACTTTTCTTCTATATTCAGTTCATAATCGCAGCCACTCTTTTTGTCCAAGCTCTTTAATCCAAGGTGGGGCAAGATTTAACAGAAAGGTACAGTGAATGATAACTACTTTGGTATACATCTTCTTGATTTTCATTCATAGATCTTACATTGCTGTTACTTTTAGGCTGCCTTGACATCTCTTCTCACATTCTTTTTTTTTTTTTTTTTTGAGTTGGAGTCTCACTCTGTCGCCCAGGCAGGAGTGCAGTGGCACATTCACGGCCACCCCAGCATCGACAGACTGGGCTCCGGTGATCTTTCTACCTCAGCCTTCAAGTAGCTGGGACTACCACACCCGGTTAATTTTTGATTTATTGTAGACACAAGTTCTCACTAAGCTATCTGGGCTGGTGTCGAACCCGAGGGCTCAAGCAATCCACTCTCCTTGGCCTCACAAAGTGCTGGGATTACAGGCTGAGCCACTGAGCCCTGCCTGATCCCATGTTATTAACAAAATTACACTTGCCAAATATATTCACGACTTCCATGTTAGGGAAATGTTTCAAACTTCATTTGCAGACTGCATAGTCTAGCCCACCAAAGAGGAGAGCTGGGAGAAGTTCTTCCAGCCACATGCACATAGGGCTGATACCATTTCACATTGTCTGGTTGCAATCACTCCCCTGAAGAAGAAGTGTCTATATGTATCTATGAAAATATTAAACTCCTAAATGGAGGGGATCATCAGTGACTCAGGTCTTAAACGTCAGATGCTTTAGGGTAATATGCTCATGACCTCCATGATTTCTTCCTTCTCAGAATATTCAGATACTCACTTTAAGCATCTTACATATACCCCATAGGTTATTATTTTGGGATAAAATGTATATATCTGCACCATTCATTGTGTCTTCAGATAAGCTCATATAGCTATATTTTCCTACTTAATTAACCAGAAAAATAGTTGAAATTTGCTTAAAATATAAAACCTCTAGATATTGACATGGCTTATTACAGAATGTAGGAGAAACTTAAGTATTCAAAACCTTGGTTGCTAGCATTAGTTTGAGTTATATCTAAAAAGATGAATCAGACAGAGCTTAAAAGTAACTCTTGTGAAGCAGTAGATTGAAAGGCACAATCTCATAGAAAAACATTGACAACTTTTTAATGATGTCTTTAAAAGAAAGCAAAACAAATTATTTCTTACCAGAACTTAGAATTCTTGTTTACACATGTCTCTAGAAGCAGAACTTCTAGAATTTTTTTGTGTGTATGTAAAGCACAGAAATATGATCTAAAATTATTTTTTAAACTATGGAAAAATACAGTTGTTAAACTTTAAATGACAAACATTGTATTGGTGACATTACAAGAGCTGCAAAAGTAGAGTGGAGAAAAAGCTTTCTATTGCTCCAATATTTTGCCAGCTTTAAATACTATGTGCCAGTAAATTGATTTATGTAGAATACTATAAGATGTTAATGGAAAGCTGTTCAGCATGGCACAGTAAGTTTACCTTTAATGCCAAATGATACAAATTTAAAACAAAATTGGATAGAACTTAAGGGAAAATCAGGAAGACAGAGGTTAGTTAAAAACTGTGGTAAATATCTCCAGAGATTGGAAATGAGGAGACACAAAACAGTGAGTTATGCTGATACCACACCCAAGAGTTAATGAGGGTCAAAAGAACTACAAGTCAAACTGGACACATGACTGAGCTCTTTTCGAGTACTCAGAGTTGAGACAGGTTTCCCAGAGATTAAAAAAATAAAAATGATAAAGTGATGGTTTTCACCCAATCCTGCATCTACAACTTCATAGGAAGCAATGAGTCTAGAAAAGCAAAGGAAAAAGAAAAACACAATGACACACTTGTGATGAGAAACAAAATCAAGCCACCATCTGGCTCAGTAAATTGATCTATAATTTTTCCATTGAAACAACAAAGAAAGGACTTTAAAATATAATTATAAGAATTGGTTAGACACAGGGCATACTTGAAGCTAAATGTAGATGAAATTGTTAAATATAATATCATGAAATTATTAAATAATGATAAGTGAGCATAGGGAAAGAAATAAATCAGATGAGATTCAGAGAAAGAAAAAGAGAAAGCAATAAATTATTACTACTCAAATGAACCTGTACATCAAAATTCCAAAATAAATACCAAAATAAATTCCAAAATAAAAGAAAATCAACTATCTATACTTAAATTTACCCCAAGTTGAATTAATTTTATTAGACATTGCATAAAACAAAAAAAAAATGGCATGCTTAAGATGTTCCTATGTGAAGAAATGAACCCCAATAAAAGTAAAAATGATAATAAAAGAAAATAATCATTATACTACTCACAGTTGAGAAATTAATAAATTAGATGATATTGCATAAATCACCCAGAATAAAAAAAATAAAGTTAGAAATATGAAAGAGCACTTAAGAGACATACTAATAAGAGTTGCTATTGGTAGAATTGAATAAATGGAGAAAAATAATATTTCACAATAGCAGAAGGACTCAATAACATAAATACTTATATCTATTAGTGATATTATTTAAACAGTGACAATTCAAAAAATATATATATAATTTTTATAAGGGTGGATTTAAGGGTTTTAAGTAAACTATTAATAAATTGAATTTAGCAATATATAAGACTAATATTATTACTTTATATCAGGTATGTAAAGATTGATCAACATAGAAAATGTATTGATAAAATTTGCATAGATGATTGAGCAAATCATAGAATTGAAAATCTGAATGAATTATAAACATATAAAATGATGCTCAATTTACTAGTAATAAGGGAAATGCATATTTTAAAAATAGTTATTATTTCACAATTTGGCCAAAATTAAAGCTTACTAAAGTGTTTTAACAATGGAGACTTTAATTTTTGTGTGTGTGAAAAATAGATGAATTTTAAAAACATAACATTTAAAGGAAAAAGAAAGTAGTATAGCAAGCGTGATACAATTTTTTTAACATTGGAAACTACAAATTCACTCTAATATATTGTGCAGAGATACCTTATATTGGAATGGTATAAAACCATGCCTTGGAAGGAAACAGAGTAATGGAATAAGAGAGGGGCTTTTCTATTTGTACAGGTTTTATTTATTTATTTATTTATTGAGTTGGAATCTGACTCCGTCGCCCAGACTGGAGTGCAGTGGCCGCTACCGGCCACTGCAGCCTCGACCTGCTGGGCTCCAGCGATCCTTCCGCCTCAGCCTTCCAAGTAGCTGGAACTACAGGCATGCGCTACCACGTCTGGCTAATTTTTTGATTTATTGTAGAGATGAGGTCTCGCCAAGTTGCCCAGGCGGGTCTCGAACTCGCGCGCTCAGGCAATGCACTCACCTCAGGCTCCCAAGGCGCGGGATTATAGGCTGAACCACCGAGCCCAGCTGGTTTTATTTATTTTTAAATGAGACAAAATGACATCTACAAATTGGTGAAAAACTGTTTCTAGTGCTTGCCTCTTCAGAGAAACATTAATTTGTACAACCATTCATGTACAAAAAGACCTTCACAAAAGCTAAGGAATCCAGAAGAGAAATTGCAGCATCTGAGTGAAGCACAGAAATAAGAAAAAGACACATTTTAAGAAGGTAGAAAGAACTGTTTCACATTATCTTCATGAAAGAGTGAAGCAAGTCTCCAACTTTGCAAAGACTCAGCAACCAGACCCACTTCAATGAACTTTGGGGCCAGACTGACCCTTGTGGATCCAAATGCTAGGCCAGCCCACGCACTAATCCAGGAATCAGGCCAACCTGCCTGCAGACACCAGTAATAGGCCCACCTATGAACTTCACCAGTCAACCCACCCAGACATCAACATAAGAATCACAGACAATTAAGAAACATGACACCATCATAGGAACAAAAATAAGGCACCAGCAACTGACCCAAAAGAAGTTGAGAGCCATGAACTGTATGACAAAGAATTTAAAATAACCCTAAAGAATTTCAGTGAACTACAGGAGAATACACATAGACAAATAATATTAGGGAAACAATGCATGAAAACAGAAAAGTTCAACAAAAAGACGTAAATAATATAAAACAATTAAACAGAAATTCTAGAGCTGAAGGACACAGTGATTGAACTGAATGAAATTGTAGAGAGGTTCAAAAACACTCAGCAGAAGAATCAGCAAAATCAAAGACAAATTATTTTAAAATTACCTAGCAAGAGAAGTGAAAATAAGAATTTCAAAAACGAGCAAATAAAGTCTATAGGAGTTATGAGACAGCATCAAGAGAAGTAATATGCACATTGTTAGAATTGTATAAGAAACAGAGGAAAAAAATGTTAGAAAGTTTAAAGGAAGAAATAATGACAGAAAATGTCCCACACCTGGAGATGAAAATATGCATCTAAATCCATTAACCCTACAAAGTCCCAGATTAAACATAAAGAAATCTTCAATTAGACACATTATAATCAAATTCTCAAAAGTCTAAAGCAGAGAAATAATTTGGGAAGTAGCAAGAGAAAAGTGTTTTGTTACATAAAAGAAACTGTTATAAGAATATGAGTAGATTTTTCAGCAGAAGCCCAGCAGGCCAAAAGAGAGTGAAAAAAATTAAAATATATATCCGAAGTATAATAAATTTAAATTAAAACCTGCAGGCAAATTTCCTTAATGAGAGAACTATATGTTGCTAAGTAAAACTCCATAATAAGCATAAGGCATTTTATTCACTAAGTATAGCCTTCAGAACCCAGCTATGAAGGGTTTAGAATATAACAAAAATTGTTTTTTCACATAATGAAATAAGAGAAAATTTAAGAATTTAAAGAATCCATCAAATTATGAACAGAAAGAAGTAGAGACAGTACCAAAGTAGAGATAAGTGGTTGAGAGAGTATATAAAAGGTTGAGAAATGGAGATCAGGAATATTTTTGGACTAAAAAAATGAAGCAAGATGCAGAGTGAGAAGTTCTTAATGATGGGTATATGAACATATTCTTTTGATTTTATAGGTTTTATAGATTTTTAGAAATTTCAAGTTGCTTTCTGGCTATCCCTTCACCCATTTTTCCCTTCCCTCAGTCCCCATGGCCTTTGCTCTGCACTCAGTGACTGATGGCTAAAAGGATACTGTTGCACTATTTTTCTCAGTACTTTAGGACAGTGGTTTTAAAACTGTGCTTTGAAGAGCTCTAGAAATTCTATTCAGTCTCTAAATGGTGAGTACATGCAGTAAAATAGATAGATGGTGAGTACCAATACCATTCTGCCAGAGCAGGTCCAGTTTTATTTGTTTATGCTTCCAGGCATAATGTTTTTAAGTAAAAAAAATAAAGTTTGAGAAAAAATGTGCTGGTAAATCCCTAGATCCCTTGTTGTAACATTACAAAAGTTGTATCAACATGCTTTGTTTAAGAAAAAAAAACCAAAAAACTATCTATATAGTATTTTGCTGGAACCCATACAGAAGAATGAAAAATGTACATTTTAAACTTTGAAGAGAAAAGTTATATCATAAGTAAGTTGATAAAAGGAAGTATCAGGCCTGAGGGTTGATATAGAATTTGTATTTCTTGCTAGCATCTCAGTTTTGATTAAACAAATAGAAGACTAGATAAATAACACTAGGTCCTATATGGTATTTAATAAATTCTCAAATTCCAAACAAGACCCATACATAAATAGTATTTGTCACATTACCTAACAATAATAATAGTTGTGTTAGGTATATTTCAACTGTGTAATACTTTTTCCTTTATTCTTGTATATGAATGTGAATATATCAGGACAAATGATCCGCATCAGGGATGTTCACCATGATAGTAGCTTTACTTTTAGTAAAAGGAGCTCCAAAATTTGGATAGATCAGGAGAGAGCAGTATATTCTTTGACTTCTGAGGTGATATATTCAAGATGCCAAAGGAGAAGAGCTGTTTTCAGAATAAAAGGTTTATAATTCCATTGTATTCCAGGTTAGTCAAAACACTACTGAACTATTGTGCTTCATTGTTGATGACATAATTTAAAAACATTGCCAAACTGATGCATTATCAGAGGAGATTACCAAGCTCATAAAAGGAACTGAGTACAATAAAATATGTTGTCATTTGATAAGCAGTTGAAGGGTTTCTATGGAGAGTTTAGTGAAAAAAAGTCTTGGCAGTTGGTAAAAATTTTAGCTTTCTTCAGTCAAAATAGAAGATTACAAGATAACTGAAACTTATCAACCGGAGGTTAAAACTAACAATTTGAAGTTATAATGAGAAAAGACATTTCGATGATGTCCTGGATGTCATCGAAATGTCTTTCTTTCGATATTTCCTTTATCTTCAGGTAAAGAAAAAAGTCATTGGGGGTCAGATCAGGTAGGAAAGATGTTCCAATACAGTTATTTATTTACTACCTAAAAAGTTCCTCACAGACAGTGCTGCATGAGCTGGTGCATTGTTGTGATGCAAGAGCTCCTGCAGGATCATTTTTGTACACACTTTTCTCACGCTTAGATTTTCAGGTAAGATTCTCCTAACTGTTTCTCTATCAGTGTATATTTGTTCTGCTATGCTTCTCACAGTCTGCCGACAATTTTGATGCACAATTTGACCAATTTTTGCAATGTTTTCCCCAATTCTACACATGACTGTCTGTCCTGACTTCTCTTCCTTGGTGATTCTTTCTCTCCCCTCAGAAAAATGTTTAACACACTTTCACACTTCCATTTTCTTCATTGCATTATCCCCACAAACTTGGACTAACATGTCCCTGACTTCGCTTACACTCTTGCCAAGTTTAACAAAAAATGTAAGGTTTCTTCATTTCTCTAATTTAAACTCCGATATTCTTGTGACAACAGCTCTGATGGCCATTCCAGAAAAAAGAGTTCCAAAATTGATTTTACAGGTAGACTAAGAACTAGCATCAGTGTGTAGATTCCCAAAGGGAGTCCTTCAAAGGTGACTGTAGTCATATTCAGCAATGAGGTATGTAGAACTTTTTCCAGGATGAGTTTGCAAATTTAATTGACAGACCTCGTATGTTCACGCCATGCATATCCAGACCATGTTTGCATGAGAATCTGGACAGTTTTCACTAGTATTTTAGCCATACAGCAGAGAAGCCTCAGGGGAGAAAGCAAGAGCTTTCATGATGTAGCTAATACAATGTGCTGTCAGGTACACCTGTATGAAGCTGGCTGCTGTGGCCATGGCTGGATGAAATGCAGGCCCAGGATATGTGAAGTAATCTACAAGAGGAATCTGATTCCATTCTTTATTTCTGATTCAGCTATGATTCATAATAAGGATTTAGTCCTTTTACTCAATCCTTTCTCTGCTTCTTTATTTTCTTCATCTTTTCATGTCTCTTATGAGAAAAAAATAAGTACATTTTCTATATTTAAAAAGAAATACTTGGTTTTATCTCTTGCCTACAAATGGAACTCAGGACCTCTTTTTCACATCTAAGGTCCAGGCAGGCACTCGGAAATGACTCCTTTTAGCCCAGTACATTAAAATATGATAAGCAGGACATATTCCTTCCCTATTTGTTATTTAATGCAAGAGGACAAATATGGGGATGAATCGGTGGTGATGTTTATTTGGCAAGTCATAATCTTTTTGGTGTTGGAAGATATTGCCTTGATGTTGAAAGTTGCTGACTGTTCAGGGTGGTGGTTGATGAACCATAGGATGGCTGTGACAATTTCTTAAAATAGATTGACTCTTTATTTCACAAAAGATTTCTCTGTGGTATGCAATGCTTTTTGATAGCATTTTACCAACACATACTTCCCCCACTCACTTTTCTGCCATGTCACAATGCAGAAAGATGCCTACCGGACACTGTCACCATGCTTCTTGGACCTCCCATCTTCCAGAATCATGACCTGCATAAACCTCTTTTTGTTATAAATTATCTAGTCTCAAATATTATGTTACAGCAATACAATTTGGACTAAAAGAGAATATTAACAATTTTTAGGAACCATTATCGTAACCATTTGCTCTAGCAAGATGAATTAGATAACAATCTAGGTATTTTCATTTTTAAAGTATATCTGAGTGCATACAGGAACAAAGCAAATCTTTTATGAAATTGAGGGAGAGGTATTTGGAGTGAGGAAAGAAAGAGTAGATGAGCATAATAATGGGATGGTATGTGCTGACTCTGTACAGAATCAATTCACTAGAACCAAACAGGAGAAATCATGACTTCTTTTGGATATTCCACCACTGTAAGAGAGAGATTATAAAATCGATATTGATTTTATTCTCACATTTAAAAAAAATCTACACCAGGAAAATAGTCCTAAATTAGCCTCAAAGATTGTGGCTAATTTTCTTCATTTCAAAACCATTTTAGCATCCTAAGGAGCATTCTCATAAGGTGCAAGAGTAGAAGTAAGAACCCAGTAACCAGCTGTCAAACTCGGTCTAAAGAACTGTTCCCTGTAGCCAACATACTACTTGATTTTTAATTGAATACATTTTTCGTTTTTTTTTTTGACCTGAATGTGAACTCCCTAGTTGTCCCTAGTCCTCACCATTCTCAATATTGTCCAGCCTACTTCATGCATTTATATACCTTTTCTGGTCCCCAGAGGCATTTGTGTTTAATAGTCTTGACACAGAGAACAAATCACATGGAACAATTAGTTAGATCTGAATTATGGATGGAGAAGTTGCTAGAACCCAACACCATCACAGAGGGTGCTTGACCTAGTGATGGCAACACAAGAACAGAAAGTACATTGAAAAGTTAATAGTAGAGGAAAATAAATTTTCTTAAGAAACAGCACAGATGACTTCTATAGAGTATAAACTTATGAGAGCTCAGGCAATGTGGTCATGGTGGTTGTGGCAACAGATGGCCTTAAGAACTTCATGGGGTGGGGGGTTGATTTACCTCCACCCTACTAAGAGAAGTTGTCTGAGAAGAAAGGAAATATAAGAGCAATTTCATTAGTGGCCTATGTGAAGAGGAGGAGGGCAAGTTATAGATGTTTTTGCTTTGTGCTGCTGTGGTCTGAGATATCATATGTATCAAATATAAATTACACGGTATTTATAGTAAAGTTCCCTTATGTAATGCTAGCAACTCTGTTATATATTATGTTAAACTCATAGATAGCTGTAACTTGTGACACACTCAAAATATTTTATTTATCATGAATTTTTCATCTCTATGTCTTCTTTCTTTGGCATAATTCATTAAGGGAAAGTATAGCAGTTGCTGGAGTTTAATTTTATTTTCAGAATATGTCATTCCTTATATACACAAATGTTTCAAATTGAGCAATATTTTTTGAAATAAGAATCCCAAACATATTTCTCCAGGAAGAAAAAAAAAGTGCTCATAGATTTTTTTCTGCTTCTTACAAAGCTAGCAGATGCAACCAGATGCCCAAGTGGGTAATATTAGTTGTGGGAGAATAAAAAATATAAGTAAAAAGTCAATTTTTGTTGAAACATTTGTGAATTATCAAATCAGTATTCATAAGACTTCCAGAGAGCTTAAATACTTGTAACCTTCAGAATATTTTGCATGGTGCCCATTATATAATTTTATCCTTTATTGCTTACTTACTTTTCCAGATTTCATATTACCTTCCCACCTTCACTCTCACTCCTATTTTATGGAAAGACCTATAGTTTATAAATGTTCTAGCTGTCTCTTTGAGCATTTGCAGATATTGCCTTGTTTGTCACCATTTTTCCCATTCTCTCAAACTACTCATTCTTGAGCACTGTTTCTTAAAGGGACCCATGATAAATATTTTAAGCTTTGTGGCTCCTAGATTTGAAATATTTAACTTTGCTATTTTAGCAGAAAACTGGATTTACACAATACATAAATGAATGGGCATGGCTTTACTTTGTAAATTAAACTCTATTTACATAAATGACTGACCCATCAATGAGTCATAGTATATTAATCTTTGCGAATTTAAAGTATAAACCTTCTGGTCCATATTTACTTAGCCTCATATCTGAAAAGTCATCATAGTTCATTGTAATCTTTAGATTAATTTTCAGTATTTCTGGCTATATTATTATACAAGAAAACACTAGAAGGTAAGAAAAATACTCATTCCTCTATTCTTCATGTCATAGTATATGATACTTTTCTGTTTGATATAAGTAGACTGAGGTTTTATGGCTATTTTTGATGCATAAATAATATCATATAAAGTCATCAAATCTTAAAATTCTGCCAAATATATAGAATGTGAAAAAATAATAAAGCAAATTTTCAACATTACTTAGAAGATCATTGTGTCTTCTTACATTAATAATAGCACACTGATCTGTTTCTATTTTGTATAAAAAAAACTACTTGTTTTTAGTGTGGAAAAAATGTGTAAGTTTTTTATTATAGAGTAAACTCTTTTCTAGACATTTGGGTTTTTGTGGAGGAGGGGGAGTGCAGCACACAATGTTAAAGTAGTAGTGAGTGGTTCTATCTAAATGTTATTTTTAAACTGGTGATGACTTTTTAAATCAAAGCCTTTAATAACTCAATAGAGAGCATACATATTAAGTGTATTAATAACCCCAAATTAGATTGGAGAAGCCTCATTTACATCCTAGAAAAAATAAATTAAGACATTTAATTGCAATGGCAGAAATATATATAGAAATCATGTTTAAACAGAAAAAAAAAACACACAGGAATGTTAGTATTTGCCTAAAAAAGTCAAATATAAAATAAAAAATAATTTCTATGACCTGGTATAGCAAGAGCAGTTTCTATGGAAATAGAACAAAAGGTAATTCCATTACAAACATAAATAAAGCCTTATTCTCCAGGATAATTAAAAGGAGGGCAGATGCTCATTTGACCTGCTAAATTAAATATCTTTAAATATATTTCTCTTCATAACAGCTGGAGTTGTGTATTAAAATACTCTGAGGTTTTTTATGGAACTTAAAATAAAATCTTTACACCATGTCAAGCCCTGAAAAGCCTTGCATAATCTGGTCCTAGCAGCCTCTGATAAACACACCTTTCACCTTCCTTGCTTGCAGAGCTCCAGTCTCATAGGTCTCTTGGCTGTTTAAAGAACAAGGTCTTTTCCATCTTAGGGCTATTGGATACTTTCTCTACTTAATTAACTCTTTTGTTATTGTTTTTGCTTTTGCTCTTCATTCAAGCCTGTGCTGGAATGTCACCTTCTTGGAAACCTGTTCTAACCAAATGCTTAACAACCTTCCACTGCTACTCCTCCTTACCCCCTACCAATTAGGTTTATTTTCTTCATTATATGTGTCAGCAATATCTAAAGTGATATTAATTTGTTTATGTAGTTGTTTGTTGCTTAAATTTTCCGATAGAATGTGAACTCCACAGTACTATGAACTTTTCTCTTTTGTTCTCTCTTTTCCTATTGCCAAGAATGTGACTAACTTCATATAGGGCAAAATTTTCAAATATGTATATTGAAGGAATGGCCATTTGCAAATTCGGCATGAGAGGAAAATGAAAGCTCAGGAAGAGAAATCTCCCTTCTTCCAATGAAATTATCTATAAGCGTTTAAAAGTATTAAAATGGATTACTGCGAGATTAGGGAAACAAAATGAACACTCAGTTTACTTAAGGCAATTTATTCAATGAAAAAATACAATTTATTTACTCTCATTTAATTTTTGTTTTAGGTTTATTTTTGTGTTTATTATCTCAGTAGCCAGCCATCCTTTCTTTTGCCAAATAAAAGTCCTAGTTATTATTATTTTTTATTCTAAAGCATATTTATAATTGCAGGACTATAGTAAAAATGGGCTTTTCCCTCAAGTTTTAAAAATGATTCAGAATCATTTCAGATAAAACATAAAATGTTGAAGTCATTTTGTGACACAAAGGTTTAGTATTAAAACAAATACTTTTTTCTTTACCATGCTAAAAGACGTTCTTTTTAATATACATGTTGTAGATAGTAAATAATAAAAGCACAAGAACATTATGAACATAAGATCTGATGCAATAACTCATGATTTTTTAAAGTTTTTAAATCATTATTCTATGAAAGTTTTAAACCACATATTTAAGACATACAAACTGCTCATTTAGTAAGTTGAAAGAGACTTCTGTTCAGTATAAGAATGCCAAGAATTTTAGTTCTCTGCGGATTGCACTATTTGTTGGAAAAGGAGATATAGAAAAATAACAGTGCATTTTCTGCCCTGTTCTACTACTGTAAATATCAACATTCTTGGTATGCCAGGATTGCTAAATCTTATTTAGTGCAGATTGTATTCTGTCTGAGATCAAGACTATATCTTCTACTTGCAAAATCTACATAGAACCTAGTAAATGTATTTCTTAATTTATTCTTGTAAGATCACACACTTCAAGATTTCGGTTGCCTAAAGATCTAATAAATGTTTCTTACATAGAATTTATGTCTAAATTAAAGTAGGCAGCATTTATTTTTGCAACCTATAGTACTGGTAAAAGTGTACATAAGTGACATGTCATAGTTTGTTTTAGTATAGTAATAATTTACACTTCAGTTCTCACTAGTCATATATGTAATAGCCGTCAAGGACACTTAAAATAATGAAAGATCCAGTAAAATCATATGCAAAAAATTGTTATTGAAGGGCCTGAAAGTGCTTCTCATCTTCAGTCAATGATGCATAAAGGAGATATCTGCCTGCCTTTTACTGTTTCAAAGTAGAATCTTTCAGTTAATGTTTCTCTCATCCTCTTAGACCTTCCAATCTTCATATATTTAATTTCTCAATTTTTGTGTGAATACAAACCACCTCTTCTATAATATATGGCTTTAGTATCCTTTGACTTTTGCGTCTATGCTGATTTTTTTCCTTTCCTTCCCCCCCTTTTTTTTGTTTAATAACAAAAGACCTTCAAAAGCAGCAAGAATTCCTTGATTATTTCTAACTATTTGGTTCTTGCAGCGATCATGCAGATTTCTTTGGTCACATACTGAGAAAACCCCATAATTACAAGGATATTTATGAGAGCAGCACTGCTATTTCAGGGAATTACATTATAGTTCACACTAAAAATAAAAGGGCAACACATTTTACATGCTGGTAGCTGGTTTCCCTTGATAAATGCACTTGCTTTTTCTGCAGACTTAAATTTATCCTTCACCATCTGCTCTTCAAGTACTCTAGAAAATACAATATTGCATTCTGAATTCCCTTGAAAGTCAGTTATTCTTCCTCCCTACATAATTTTTTGTCGAATTCATAGTCTTTCCTTGTTGGATTCATAGTCTTACCTGCATACAAATGCCCAATATTTGGATAGCTCCAGTAATTTTGTGCTTTGATTTACAGACAACTTGGAGGAGCATCCAGGCAATCACTCCCATAATGCTTTGTGTGTAATTGAGGAGATGACATAAGCAATCATGTTATAAAAATGATTGAAAAAAAGTTGTGGATAAAGCAATTATGTTTTTATTTTTTTCTTTATGAACTATTTGGTAATCATTTTAACAAAAATATATTTAAATAGCTTTTCTTTAAGCAGTTTTGGAAAGAATTATACTAACCTTACTTATGTAGAACCAGTCATTGTGCCTGTTGCAATATTTGCAAGGTAATGAAGGACATGTATAATCTCTGAACCATCTCCAATCCAAGTGGTACAACTAAAATTTGTTTTTAGATTTGTAATGCTTTAGTTTCTTTTAGAACCATCTTAAAAGAAAAAAATATTGCAAGTACCCATGCTAGTCCTTTTAATGTGATTATTTTCCTAAGCAACAAGACATGGAAAATTGTAAGATCCTTGTGCTTGGAGAGGAAGAGAGAAACAGGAAAATTAAAAAAGGAAGATTCTGACTACTGAGAGGACTATCACCACATATGTGATCTATAGTTAATAGATACTATTTGTTGAATACATATGAAAGAGTGAATAGAAAATATTAAAATAAATGTATCCTGTTGTAAGATATTGCATCGAGTCAGGCCTTGTTTAGGCATTCTAACATTGCCTTTGACTTCCAAATTCATTTGAAGTCCGACTTCATTTCAGTCACTGCCCTCTATTTTTTCACAGGTAATGAAAATGTTTGCTTGCATTTGATATTGATAATTTCCCACATATATTAAAACATTATTATTATTATTATTTTTGAGTTGGAGTCTCACTCTGTCGCCCAGACTGGAGTGCAGTGGCCATATAATATATACTAAAAGGATTTTTTGTTTCTTAAGGAATAATAAATAATTTAATCTATTTTTAACTTTTAGATTAAGGGGGTACATATGCAGTTTGGTTACATGGGTATATTGGGTGATGGTGAGCTTTGAGGTTCTATTGAACCCAGCCTCGACCTGCTGGGCTCTGGCAATCCTTCCGCCTCAGCCTTCCAAGTAGCTGGAACTACAGGCGCGCGCTACCACGCCCGGCTGATTTTTTTGATTTATTGCAGAGATGAGGTCTCACTTGCCCAGGCCGGTCTCGAACCCGCGGGCTCAGGCAATCCACTCACCTCAGCCTCCCAAAGGCGCGGGATTACAGGCTGAGCCACCGAGCCCGGCTTAAAACATTATTGTAGTGGATCTTGATGTGAGATCAACCAAGGAATTCTTCATGTATCTTTAATCACCTCTAAAACACTCTCATTTTAAAACAAAACAAAACAAACCAGAGGTTTCTGCAAAGCATGCAGACACTTAGAAACGGTGCCACTGTTGTGTCATGTACTGGTAAATAGACAAGAAAGTGAAGATGTTTGCTCCAATGCACACATGTGAACAGCTTGCCTAGGGATCAGCAGAACCTCATAAAGCTTCTGTGATTGAACATTTGTAAATAGTGAGGTCCAACTTCATGTAACTGGAGTCACCTTCTGTGCTGTGACTCTGATTGCCGCTCTCTTTTCAGAAGGCATTGAACATGCAAACATTCAGTATTAAGACAGGGGAAGAATGCAAAAGCTCCACACTGTTATTGTTTGTCTTTTGGGAAAGATTTCAACATGTGACCCCAACTGCTGACCTCTCTTACCTGCAAGGACACCACAGAGAAGAAATCTTTACTTTGTCAAGGCATTGTTTTAGTCAAGAACAATAGCCATACTTGACACTTAGTATTTTCCTTATCTTTGTTTGTCTTTGTATAGCTAACTAGAAAAAAAAAAGCAATATTTTCATATTATATTTTAAAGAATCTATCTAGAATCATAAAATTTTAAGGCTGATTGAGTCATCGAAAACATTCTAGTCTTTTTCTAACTCATACATTCCTTTACAACAATCCACTAAAAAGATTTATCAGTTCAATCACTTTAAGTGATTTGGAAGTTACTGCCTCACTAGACAACCTATTCCACAGGAGCAGATTTAAGTGTTAGAAAGTTTTTTTTTTTCAAATATTGAAGTAAAATCTATTCCCCTTATCTCTCTATGATCAAAATCCATAAGTTCTAATTTTGTTTTCTAGAAAAATGCAGAAAATACTTTAAATTATATTATCATTTACATCATAATGCTTCATTTATTTTAAGCCATATAATATATACTAAAAGGATTTTTTGTTTCTTAAGGAATAATAAATAATTTAATCTATTTTTAATTTTTAGATTAAGGGGGTGCATATGCAGTTTGGTTACATGGGTATATTGGGTGATGGTGAGCTTTGAGGTTCTATTGAACCCATCACTCAAATAGCGAGCATAGTACCCAATAGGTACTTTTTCAATCCTTTTCCCCTCTTTTCCTCCCCCTTTTAGGAGTCCAAGTGTCTTTTGTTCACATCTTCATGTTTGTGTGTACCCAATGTTTAGCTGTCACTGATAAATGAGAACATACATTGTTTTTCTATTTCATTGTTAGTTTACTTAGGATAATAGCTTCCAGCTGTGTCCATGTTCCTGCAAAGGACATGATTTTGTTCTTGCTGCTCAGTAAGATCCTAAATATCTTAAAATGCACTCACAACAAATATTTATTTGAAGAAAAATATCAATATTTTTGAGTCGAGAAACTCTGGATTTCTCAATCTTGGTTACCATTATGAGTACCTCAGTGGAATGTTTTTCATTCATAATTATTTCTCATCTTTTAAGTGCAGACTATAAATACTATCATGACAGGAAAATTTTTTTCTAAAATAATGGAGGCTTGATACCTTTTTTGTTTTCACCATCTCTATAGCAATCTGATCTCCAATCAAATCTTGAGTTCTGATCTTCTCTTTAGTGATGTGAAGAAGGTCGATTATCTTCTATCTTAAAAGAACTGCAAATAGCAGGGCCTGAATATTGAGACTAAGTTTTACAGAGGACTTTTATTAGGCAAGGTTCCACAAAAAACCAGAATCAATAGGATATGCATATATATATATATGAGCTTTTTATTGATGTATATTTATATATACCAATACATACATATATACATACATACATACATATACATGTATATATACCAATATATATATAAAAGATTTATTATAAAGAATAAGCGCATGTGATTATGGAGGCTGGCAAATCAAAAATCTGCAGAGTAGGCTAACAGGCTAAGAGACCCAGAAAAGAGCTGATACTGCAGTTAAAGCCAGAGGTCATTTGCTATAGAATATGCTTCTTGCTTAGGGAAAATATGTCTTATTTTCTATTCATGCCTTTGAGTGTTTGAATGAGATACACACACATTGTAGAGGACAATTCATGTTTCTGAGAGTTCACCAATTTAAAAGTAAATCTTATGTAAAACACTCTGACAGAAACATCAAGAGAAACATTTGACCAAATATATAGATATTGTGGCCTAGCCATGTTGACAAGTACAATTAACTATCCCAGTTCTTTTTTTTTTTTTAATTTCAAAGATGTGGGGTACAATTCAAGATCAGGTATACAAGTGATCATCGTACCATCAATGTTTGGGCCTCTCTTTGGTCCCCACTTTGTCTGGTTTGAGATCAGGTAACCTCATTGATGTTGTGCCCCCATCTCTCCACCCACAGGCAGCATCCTGCTACTGCCAATCCCTTTCTTATAGTGTTATGGTAAATGTTCAGGATCAGCTTATGAGTGAGAACGTAGTACTCTGTTCTTTGTTTCCATGATTGATCACTGAGTATGATAGACTCAAAATCCATCCAAGTATCTATCACAGTTTTTGTCTCCCAAATGCATTGTATTTCATCCTGCGCTCACAGTGAACCACTTCAAGAGTATTAGAAGAGACCAATGACACAGAAATGGCCAGACTCCCCAAAGAGCTTATAGTACCAGACTTTCCTCAGCTTGACAGGCTTTCATAACAATTTTGGCTTGGTCCATGTGCTGCCTGATTCATGTTTCAGTTTGCTTCATTTCGGACCTGTCCCTGTTTTATGTTAGGGAAGACAACAGGCCCACTTCTGCCAGAGTGTCCCACTTAGGGCAAGTGGACCTCCTCTGCATGCAAGCAGCCCTAGTGACTCAAGTCCTGCCCAGAGTTCCAATGGGCCTCCTCCAATGAGCAGGAATTTGGATGGGAGTTATCTATGGGTGGTAGCAGTAAAGACCATTTCTTACTGACATACACTTGGATAATAATGTTTCACTTTATTCCGTACAGAGGTTTTATTTTTATGGACCAAGAGGTCCTTGACTACATTTTAGACAGGTTTCTTCTTGGCTATAGGCCCCTAATGTCTCTTTTCTTAGAGTACTTACTTTAGAAAAACTGTAATTGTAAACTATTCCTTAGCTCTTTTGAAATATATGTAAATCTTATTCCAACTTCTTGTCAGTTTTACAGCCCAGGAAATGTCTCTCTCAAAAACCTATAAATCATCATTTTGAAATGTAATCATTATGGAAGAGAGCATTCTATCTACCAACCTCTGTGAATAACTAGGAGTCTAACTTAGATAGGCACTGTTTATCAAACACAGAGGGCTTAGTCAAAAAGA
Source organism: Tarsius wallacei (assembly GCA_963574415.1). Lineage (NCBI taxonomy): Eukaryota > Metazoa > Chordata > Mammalia > Primates > Tarsiidae > Tarsius > Tarsius wallacei. The sequence goes on along the minus strand of CAUYQG010286512.1, from coordinate 4,558 downwards.
AAAGTTAGCTGTAAACTTTGCAATAACTTAATGTGCTCAAGACATTTTATTTCAGTAGAGTTTAGTCTTTCTCCCTATGCAATGGTCTTCCTTGCCTGTTTAACTTTGTCCAATGTGCATCTAACTTTGACAATATTTTTAAAATAACTCCCTACTTCCTATACTGTAAGGATAAGTAATGAGAATAATTTTAGATTCCAGTATGGATTAGCAATCACAGGAATAAGCAGCTTTCCGTGGTAGGCCAGTTATATTGAGTTTTCCTAATTTTTCAAGGAGAGACTGTAGAGTTATTATCTTTGAGGGATGACATACGGGAAATGGAATATTTTTTTTTCTGGGCTTCCAACAGTAGATGATTTTTAAACTGTCTTAACCTCAAACACCTCACGCACTACCATAAAAATTCAAACTTTAGCCAGGCTTGGTGGCTCAGCCTGTAATCCCACGCTTTGGGAGGCCGAGGTGAGTGAATTGCCTGAGCCTGCGGGTTCAAGACCTGCCTGGGCAACGTGGTGAAACCTCATCTCTACAATAAATCAAAATATCAGCCGGGCGTGGTACCGTGTGCCTGTAATTCCAGCTACTCGGAAGGCTGAGGCGGAAGGATCGCCGGAGCCCAGCAGGTCGAGGCTGCGGTGGCCGGGAGCGGCCACTGCACTATAGTCTGGGCGACAGAGTGAGACTCCGACTCAAATAAATAAATAAATAAATAATAAAATAAATAAAATTCAAACTTTAAAATTAATTTTAGTATTTTTCAAATGTTAAAAAAACAAGTAATAGTAAAGGTAGAAGAAAGTCAACAGGAGCAAAACCTTTATAAAAATGTTTAGAAAGGCTATATGACAAGTCATCTAAGCAATATTCTTCAAATTTGGAAAGACAGCAATAGACTAAAGAAATAAAAAGTTATGAAACATTTGCTTATGAAATTTTTCATAGTACTACTCAAAATATTTTCATTTTGACCTACTACCTACCACCATTCTTGGCCTTGAAGCCCAAGATGTTACTACAGTAAAAAAAAAAAAATCAAGAAATAAGAGATATTTACCAACCCAATTTCAAGTTGCCATATTTTTATCTGAATTTTCTTCCCAGGTTTTCTTTAATTTAAAGACTTTTGTTTGGCACCTGATAATGACATTGACAATGATATAATTAATTATAAACTGGCATTGCTTTAAAGTTATCATATGCAATAATGAAAAAATAGCAACTTTTAAAAATATGAGATGAATCTGTTGTTATATTTTATTATTTTAAGCACATCTGACTATGGGCTTAAAGTGTTCCACTATTAAAAGCAATTTATTTCAAGAAATGTAATAAACATAGCCTTTAATAAAAATTGGAGTATCTCTTCTGCTTGGAACAGGATGACTTCTAAGCTAATTTAATAAAAATCAACATTGCTTTAGCTTATTTCTTATGTAAATTAAAGCGAAAATAAAGGAAGCCAAAACATTTTAGGAACTTTCTAGCACCAAGGGCATACCAATTTTTTAATGTTTTAAAATCATTTAGCAATACAACAGTTAGCATACCTATAGCAGAGAAATTCCTTTTCAAACACAGGATGTCATTTCTCTTGAATATTATTTTTATGGCATACAGGGTTGGTGCTACACAAGTATTTGTTTTGAAAATTTGCCAAAATTCTCAAGCCATGACAGTGGACTTTTAATTAATTTTGTAAACAATTTTCTTTTGTTTTCTTATTTCTATTTTATTTTATTTTATTTTAAAGATGTAGGGTACGATTCAGGGTTAGGTATACAAATGTTGATTATACAGGTATCCCTGTTGATTAGTTGTGCTGCTCCCTCCCCTGGCAGTTTCCCTGAACTGCCAATTCCACTCCGCATCTCCTGGCAGTTTCCCACTACTGCCAATCCCTTTCTTATAGTATTGTGAAAATTGTTCAAGGTCCACTTATGAGTGAGAACATATGGTACTCTGTTGTTTGTTTCTGTGATAGATCACTGAGTATGATAGACTCTAAATCCATCCAAGTTGTTGCGAAGTCCATATGTTTGTCCTTATTTATGGCTGCATAATATTCCATTGTGTATATGAACCACATATTTTTTATCCAGTCCAGCTTTGTTGGGCAGCATGGTTGGTTCCATATTTTGGCTATTGTGAATAGAGCTGCAACTAACATGAATGTACAGATATCTTTTTTGTAGAATGATTTGAGTTCCTCTGGGTGTATTCCCAACAGGGGGACTGCTGGGTCATATGGAAGGTCAACTTCTAGTTCTTTCACAAATTGCCACACTGTCTTCCAAATAGGTTGCACTTCCCACCAGCAGTTTAGAAGCGTTCCTTTTTCTCCCCATCCTCCCCATGGTCTGTTGTTGTTTGTTTTATTAATGATGGCCATTCTTACTGGTGTTAGGTGGTATCTCAATGTGGTTTTGATTTGCATTTCTCTGATGATAAGTTTTTTTCTTAAATTGCTGCTATACTCAAGAAATTCTCACAAATCTATTTTGAGAAGGGTTAAGTATATATAATTTACTACTGTTTCAGTATTAAAATTAATTTTTCCTTCTGGCTAATCGACCATTAAAAATAGTGCATAAAGCACCCTAGAAATCTGGAAAAAGAAATCTAAGGGTATCTCCTGTTTAACATGTCTGTTACTAATAATATTTAAAGAATGCTTGTTTATTGCAAAGCTTTTGCTGTCAAGAGGCTTCGGTTTGTTAGTGGAGTCATACATGGCTCTAGTATTTGCCCTATCCTCCCATCCTCCCACTTATTAACTCCTGTGGTGATATTTGCTCCCGTCTTTGGGATCAGAATTTATATACATAATTTTTCTTTCACTGAAATGTAATCTGCCCTGTATACCACCACACAACTTTTATAATTAACAAATCTATGCTGAAGATAGACTGTCCTTGATTCAAGTGTGATGAGTCATCTACAATTTGATTTGGGTTTTCCTTGAAAAGTTTTTGTTGTTTTATTCAAACTTTATAAAACAGAATGACTTAATTGATGGTGTTCCAGTTCTTTTCAATAAAAAATTCGAGGAGATAGTTTCTGCTCTCAGTCTATGGAGGACAACTTTTTCTTTTCTTTTTTTAAATAAACTTTCAAACTGAGCAAAATATTGAAGATATTTTCAGAACAGACACAAAATGCTTTTTCGTGTTATATAGTTTGAATGGATGTTTTTTAAAGCTAATTTTAATTTATTATAACTTCAACTGAAAACTAAAGTAATTCCTCCAACACTTATGTAGCTTCTGGTGTGATATTAGTTATGGAAAAACAAAAATAATTATGAAATAGAGGTGCTTTTATATATACATGTATATATTATATATAAAATCTATGAAATATTTATATATCATAGATATATAAATAAATATATATAAAGTATACATTTAATATATAATTAAAATATATATCAAATATACATTTAATATATAATTAAAATATATATAAATATTAAATATGTATTTAATAGTCATAAATATATATGACTGTGGAGTTAGTAAAATTTGTAATCCTTTGTAGAACAAAAACATCTTAGAATAGCAGTCTAAAATCAATGCTCTCAAAATGAAGCCCCAGTCTGGCTAGAATGTCCCTGAACTTAGATATGTCCAATGTTTCAACAAACAAAAGAACAACTTGGATTCTGAAAAAATCAGTCAAGACCTGTCTGAGGAAGTTACTGCCTTAAATAGGAGGAGCTCTGATCCTAAAAATGCATCCTGTCTCCACAAACTACCTCTAAAGCAAAAACTACTTTACAATTTATAAAGTTTTCCATTATTCCCCCAAACCCTATCAACAAAGACCAGAAATGAACCTAACCCTTCTTTAAATCTTGTTCAAAATTCTGCCCAAGCCATAGTGTTTCAGATGCTGCTCTGAATTGACATCAATTGTAAACACAATCTTTTCTGGCAACTAGAATGTAGTTTTTTGAAAGCACCTTCATTTTGTAATTATTTATTTTTATTTTTCCATAACTAATATCATACCAGAAGTTACATAAGTGTTGGAGGAATTAATTTGATTTTCAGTTGAAGTTATAATGAATTAAAATTAGCTTTAAAACACCTCCATTCAAGCTATACGACACTAAAAAGCATTTTGTGTCTGTTCTGAAAATATCTTCAATATTTTGCTTAGTTTGAAAGTTCATTTAAAAAAAAGAAATGAAAAAGTAGTGCTTCATAGACTGAGAACAGAAACTCTCTCCTCAAATTTTTTATTGAAAAGTACTGGAACACAGTCAATTAAGTCATTCTATTTTATAAAGTTTGAATAAAATATCCAAAACTTTTCAATTAGGAAAACCAAAATCAAACTGTAAGTGCCTCATCACACCCAATTAAAGGACTATCTCCAGGGCAAATCTGTTAATTATAAAGGTTGTACAGTGGTATACAGGGAAGATTACATTTCAGTTAAAGAAAAATGATGTATATAAATTCTGATTTCAAATAAGGGAGTAAATATCACCTCAGGAGTTAATAAGTGGGAGGATGGCAGGATAAGGCACCTACTAGAACCATGTATCACT
>CAUYQG010286509.1:0-31034 GCA_963574415.1 Tarsius wallacei | reverse complement strand
TCGAGACCCGCCTGGGCAAGCGAGACCTCATCTCTACAATAAATCAAAAAATCAGTCGGGCGTGGTAGGGCGCACCTGTAGTTCCAGCTACTTGGAAGGTTGAGGCCGAAGGATCGCTGGAGCCCAGCAGGTCGAGGCTGCGGTGGCCGGGAGCGGCCACTGCACTCCAGTCTGGGCGACAGAGTGAGACTCCAACTCAAAAAAAAAAAAAAAAAGATCTACTGCTGTTGTCTATTAGCATTCATATTATATTAATTTATATTAATATTATATTAATAGTACAATATTATAAGTTGTATCAACAATTTATTTGACAATATCAAAAATTCTACAAATACTTTATAAAATAATAATAAACAAATTCTAGATATGTTAATAGTACTAGTTAAAAATCTAGAAAGATTATTTTGCTCTGAATAGTGAGATAAGAATGATTTTCAGATGTATATGATCTTCTTGCTATGTTTCTAAGGTTTGAAAATGAACATGTATTACTTAATAAAAAATAGAGAAAAACTAAATGATTTAATATTAGAGTTTTGTATGTGCATATTTGTTTATATATTGTTGGTTTTATTGAAGTACTCTTCAAAGACAATATACAATGTTGCATGTAATAAATATTAAGTAAAGAAGAGAGGTTAGTTGCTGAATTCTAGTTCTGAAAGTAGAACAGCTATGCAGTTAAGTTGGATAATATTTGCTCTTTTACATTAGGACCTTTCTCTCCCCTATGGCAGGATGCCCTAGGAAAGCAGAGAGTAGTGAAAGGTTATTAAAATAGGAACAACCCCTACATAATCTCAGAGATAAATTATTTTAAAGCAAATGGGAGAATCAGAGAGCATGAGAAACTATTCTGTTTTTATGTCTGTTTAAATAACTGCTTGTTTGGTCATGATTTCATCTTAAAGTTAAAGATAAAGTAACCGCTACTATGCTTTATTGAAAGCCTACTGTGTGCCATGGACTGGGCTAATATCTTTGCTTACATTCTCTCACAACATTATGACATGAATAGTTCTATTAAATTGTCCCTTTAACAGAAATGAATTCTCAAAGAGGTTTAGTTGCAAAATAGTAAAGGACTTGCATAAAGTCATACAGCAGGAGTCCACAGAGTGGGTAATCACATCCAGATTTTTACTTCAGATCTTTTCTTTGCCCACTGAACTGTTATGCTTGCCTGACACTAAGGCTAGAACACTTGGCTAATTATTTTGGTAAATATTTTTTTTTTTGAGTTGGAGTCTCACTCTGTCGCCCAGACTGGAGTGCAGTGGCCACTCCCGGCCACCGCAGCCTCAACCTGCTGGGCTCCGGCAGTCCTTCCGCCTCAGCCTTCCAAGTAGCCGGAACTACAGGCGCACGCTACCACGCCCGGCTAATTTTTTGATTTATTGTAGAAATGAGGTCTCGCTTCCCCAGGCAGGTCTCGAACCCGCGGGCTCAGGCAATCCACTCACTTCAGCCTCCCAAAGTGCGGGATTGCGGGCTGAGCCACCGAGCCGGGCTATGGTAAATATTTTGATTCCCCTTTGCTGAGCTTGGATATCTATATCATCTAATTGTGAGAAAGGGTTTTTAAATGCAATTAAAAGTTGAAAAAAATGGGACTATGGTAGACCATAAAATTAAATTATATTACAAGATAGGACAAGCATAAGGGAAAGTTTAGATAACTCTATTGACCTTTTAGTTTAAGTTAGTTTATATCTGGATTAGTAGTTCATGCAATCATTCATTCAGAAAACAACAGAATTTGTAGTTTGCTGTTTATTGCAAGGATGGTAGAAACAGCTAAATTTAATGAGGCGAAGTGTGTGTGTGTGTGTGTGTGTGTGTATGTGTGTGTACATATGAATACATCAAAGGGAACAAACAACAAAAAGTATATTTTTCTTCTTTTTGAAATAGAAAACTAGAGCTTTGTCCTGGGGAAAAAGCCTCCCAGGCATATCAAAAATTCTTGCATCAGAGTGCCTTTTAGAAAAAAACAGGCAAAGAAATCAGTTGAGTTGAATTTATTTTTTCAAGAACAAAAGATTTTGATTTGCCATATGCATGTAGTCATCCTTTCACATAATCAAAAATAAAGAAATAGCAGAGAGACTTAATCTATTTGATAAATCTTGAATGATCTCTAAATGCATTCATATTTTATTTTATAATGTTTTAGGGAATTACCTAAATATCTTAAATAATGAGTACTATTAAATCATTCTTATGTCTTATTTTTAACTTTACAACGAATTTTAGAACCAAAATATATGTCATTCAGATACTTAAGTATATGTTTACATTCCCATAGTCATTTATTTCAAGCAATTTCTTCATAACAATAGTACCTGTGTGGGTATACACACGTTCTAAGTTTCAAATATATTTAATAGTTATGTAAGAACTTTCTCTTTGTATATAATAGGTGAATGCAAAGTTTCCGAGAGAGGCCATCTGGCAGTTGGTAAGAACCTAAGGTGTTTCTCACACATAAGCAAGATGTATATTAACAAAAATGACTTTTGGGGTAGCACAATTACCATGAAAGTGTTGAAAAATATGAAGTACCTCTTGACCAAAATTGAGGACAGATAGTGAACAAATATATTATAGAAAAGTGTAACTGTGCAGGGAATACTCAAGTGGGTAGAAGATGATTATGTAAATGAAAAAAATTCACATGTAACCAAGAGTACCAAATACATAGTGAAACTCTAATTGAATTATTCAATAAAGTATAGAGAACAGACAACGTTTCTAGATTTACAATCAGAGCCTAAAGGGTTGGTCTCAGAAAAAATGGGGAAGCAGCAATATGTGATCTACACTCCTTTTACCTAACTTTCTTATATTTCATCAATTACAGAATAAAGGGCAACTTTTAAAAAAATGTGGGTATGATTCAGAGTTAGGTATAATACATGGATGGTCATTGTACAGGTGAAGTTTGTGCCTTCTATTTGTCCTCACTTTGCCTGGTTAGGGATCAGGTATCCTTATTAATGTTATGTGTTCCCCGCTCTCTTGGCATTGATCTGCTACTTCCTATAGCTTTTATGTAGTATTATGATAAATGTTCAGGGTCCTCTCATGAGCGAGAACACGTGGTACTCAGTTCTTTGTTTTTGTGAGAGATCATTGAGTATGATAGACTGTAGATTCATCCAAGTTGCTCTTAAATCCATAATTTTGTCTCTCTTTTTGTCTGCATAATATTCCATTGTGTATATGTGCTGCATTTTTTAAAAATCCAGGTCATTTTCAATGAGCAGCACAGTTACTTCCATGTTTTTACTATTGCAAATAGTGCTGCAGTAAACATCGATATGCAGGTATATTTTGTGTAGAATGATTTTATTTCCTTTGGGTATATCCCCAAAAGGAGGATTGCTGGGTGGTATGTAAGGGCAATTTTTAGATCTTTTAGAAATTGCTACACCGTTTTCCACAAAGGTTGTACTAGTTTACACTCCTACTAACAGTGTAGAGGCATTCCCTTTTCTCCACATCCTCTCTAGCATCTCTTGTATAAAGGGAAATCTTAAAGATATATTTAAATATATTGTTTCTTTCAGCCTCATTTTATCAGTATTTTATTTTATTTTATTTTTTTGAGTGGGGGGTCTCACTCTATCTCCATGCTGGAGTGCAGTGGCATGAACACAACTCACTGCAGCCTCTACCTCCTTGAATTCAGCCTCCTGAGTCGCTGAGACAACAGGCATGTGCTACTACACCTGGCTTTTTTTTTTTTTTGTAGAGATGAGGTCTCACCATGTTGCCCAGGCTGGTCTTGAACTCCCTGGCTCAACAATTTCCCACTTTGGCCTACCAAAGTACTGGGATTACAGGCTTCAAAAAAAAATGCCTGAACTATCAGTGTTCTTATTTTGTCAGATCACAAATACCATCTTTAAAAATAAGTAGCATTTAGTTGTAAATATGCATTTAGTTGTAACATTCATGTTGAAAACAGTTCACAGCTAAGGGCAATGAATAACTACCACCACCCACCCATTCAGGAAATGAAAGGAATAGAATAATTTGGGGAACATCATGGACTACTCAAATCATGGAATATAGTTGAGTAACTATTTCAACTATCTTTACAGAACACATGGCTGCACACTGAAGGAGTAAAAAAAAATACTACCTTAAAATATCTGGCATATTGATTATTTTGAATTAAAGGCACTTAAAAAAAAACCCCTGCAGGTGCAAGAAGTTCATGTTGACCTTCATTCTATTGCTTAAAAGCAGAAGATAAAATGCCCATAGTAAAAATGTCCTCCCTACACCAGAAAGAAAATACCATTCTTGTCATTAAGGATGGAGCATTGAAGTCAAAGAAAATTTGGACAAACATTGTTAAACTAACCCTTATCTTCCTAGTAACTTTTCTACCCATTAACTACCTTAGTCCAAGCTTCTTTGCCTTGTCCAATTTCACAATGTATTGCTCTTTGTCCAATTCATTATGTAAGTGACTGACTCCAAGTGTTTCTTTGGGTTTTCGTGTCTTCATGAGGGCTTCTGTGCCATAACAAATATGTATTATGTGAATGCGTATGGTTCTTTCCTGCTAATCTGTCTTATGTTAATTTAATTCTCCCCCAAGCTGGGAACCTGAGAGAATGGAAGTGGAGTTTGCGTCCCCCACAACGCCTTTGATAATCTAAGAAATCTCTTCTAATCTCTTAAGTAAATAAAATACACTTATTTGTAGTGTAGGCACAGATTTAAAAAAAAAATCAGAGTTTAAATTGTATTCAGTAATTTTCCTCTTGATTGCTGTTAGGAAGTGCAAAGTATTTAGGGCTTTTCCTTGCTTGCAAGCTAACTTACACTGCCAGTTTCCTGGATGCTGGAAGGTATGAGAATGATGGATCAGAAATAGTGTACTTCATTACTCACAGTGACAGCATTAGGCAATATATCAGCATTTTTTGGTGCTGGTCCCCTAAGCCTTGAATCCCATAAGGTAATATGAAAAGAACCAAGTGACATTTGCAAATGCAGAGAGTTGCATTACAGTCAAGGACCCCCAAACTTAGAATAGCTGAATCATTTATAATGGGTCACAAGCATGCTTGATTTTTGCTCTCAAGGGGAATGTTATCTCTATCTCCCATGGCTACAGTAGACTTGCCCTTTCTTTCAACCAAAGACCTCATCTCTTTCTTCTGTCCTTGAAAAGACGGTCCAGAATCAAAGGGCCATTGGTGCCTCATTTGCAAGTTTCACAGAAACATAAGAGATGCATGGAGAATTGTCTCCCCCAAACTTCAAATGTCATAAAGAGTAGCATGAATTGTGATGATCAGCTCCTTGCACACATTTTAATGATGCTTGTTTTTATCCAGCATTTGACTCAAAATATTATGATAATTGCTTGACAAAATGTCTAAATTTCTTTTGCAAATTATGCATTCCAAAATTTAAAAATAATTATCTAAAATAAATAATGTGTCTATACTTTTCAAATTAATACAGTACTAGTGTATAAGACTTTCCTTTTCTAATGGGAGTTGCTGAAATAACTTTGATCAATGCTCCAAATCCCTTCCAAGTTCATTATGAGTCTAATGTGACATAAGACATATTATTACAGAGAAGGTTCTACAGCTTGTCATTATTTGTCATCTGTGTTATCACTCAGGATGGCATTTCTGCAGCAATAAAATCAGTCTGTGTATAAGTATTGGACTCAAGGCTTAAGTTGCTCACATGATGAGTTCCTAGCTACTTTGTTTTCTCTGTCAGATCCCAGGTGTACAAAACTGAGTTGATCATATACCTCTAGTCATGCCTCACTAGCATCATTTCAAGGTGCCACACTTTTTATTCTTTATGTGATTTTCCCCTTCATCCCTCCTCGCCATGCAAGCAAGTCTAGAAAAAGTCATTGATGAGTATACCCAATCCTTTCAATCCACTTTTCATACTTTTCTTTATATGAGGGTCATAAAAAATATTTCTTTTTGGTTATGCATGATTCTTAATTGCAAAAATTATCTTTGTTAAAAAACATTATCCTGTTCCATGCCATTACTCAACACTATAGTTTTGAGATCGATCCATGTTGTTGCATGTAAATCTAGTTCGTTACCTCTGAATACTTTGTAGTATCTTATCTTATTCCTGTAACGCATTTTATATCTCTGCTGCTATAGTGATGCACAGCTATGTGACTATTTCTATTTGCTACAACAAACAATGTAGTGATAAAAACCTTCATGTATATATCTTTATGGACCACAGGAAAAACAGGTCATAGTGTATATACATTTGCCAGCAAGTTTTACATTATCATCTGCTCCTTTTTTCTCCCTTTTTCTCGCTTATGATTATGAATTTATAATAAATAGCTGTTCATATGTCAGGCTTTTAGTATATGTTGTCTATATTTTTATCAAAGTAATTAGTCTTCCCATTTTATCATATGGGATTGAGGCTTTTACATTGAAGATAAAGCAAAACAAACAAAACAAAAAATCCTTATCTGGCCTATCATATGAGTGATGCTGGAAAGCTCACCTATTAGATCCTTCTCTTCAGAATTGCGTTTCTATTAAGATGCATATAACTCAATAGCAATGCCTTTTACACTATAAAATTAGTGCCTTTGTGGAAAATATCTGGATGGTATAGGATAGAGAAACATAAGCCTACTCATAATTTATTACCTGTTGGATGCATATTTTTTTTTAATGCAAACTGTGTGTGTGGCAGGGGATGGGGCAAATTTTTTCTCTGAAGTGTGAGGAGCTCTTAAACATAGTCTCAAATAGGGTCAATGCAGGCATGGAACTCATGAGATAGGTAGGCAGAACTTCATTGTCTCAATTTCCTCATCAGGAAAGTGCAGATGATAAAAACAATATAGAGATTTTTAAAGTATTAAATGATTAATAACATAATGCTTTTAGAAGAGTGCTGTTATTTTAGAATATAGTCAAACTCAATAAATATCTGTCCTTGATGTATTATGCAGCATTAATACATGTATTAGTTAACAGATATATAAAACAATTACTCATCTACTGGATAAAATATAGCTGAATACCTACACCTCCTGTATGTCAAAAATACATGCCAAAAGGACTGAAGATGTGCATAAAAAAAAAAATGACAGTACTAGAGGAAAACATCAGAAAATGACATAACACCGGTAATTCTTAATTGGAAGAATAACAAATTTGACCACACACAAACTCAAAGTAAATCTTCTACTGCAGTAATATTCCATAAACCAATCAAAGCACATATGTCAAGATAGAAATAATATTCGTAACACATCTGACCAGTATATACTAGTTTAAAAACAATTAAAATTAAATATATGTGTGTGTGTGTGTGTGTGTGTGTGTGTGTGTGTATATATATATATATTCCTGCGATGAGTTCAATTGTATACCTCCTCCTAAAAATATGCTGAAGTCTTCCTCTACTTAAGATTGTGACCTTATTTGGAATAGGATCTTCACAGAGGCAATCAAGGTAAAATGAGATCACTGGGTTGTGCCCTAATCTAACAAAATTAGAGTTCTTGTTTAAAGAAAAAAAATCTAAAAGCAGAAATTTGGAAACAGAGGCACTGAGAGAAGATGAAGTAAAGACACAGGAAGAATGTCATTTACAAGCCAAGGAATGCCTAAAGCTTCTAGAAGGTAGGAGAGAATCATGCAACAGTCTCTTTCTCATAGTGTTCAGAAGAAATCAACCATGCCCAAACCTTAATTTCAGACTTGTAGTCATCAGAATGTGAGACAATACATTTGACTTGTTTAAGCTATCCAGTTCATGGTACTCTGTTTCATTACAGCAGCCAGCAAATTAGTACCTATCCTACTGAAAATTGGACAAAATGATAGCAGACAAATAATTATAAATGAAAATTAAATGCCTCACATGTATGTGTATAATAAAAATGAGAAGCTTCTGTGATAATTTAGACAGTTACATATATATTTAAACTATTAGGTTAGCAAAGTTAAAAAAGTCTGAAAGAAAGAGGATTCTAGAGGATAAAGAAATATAGTTTCTTACATATTCTGATGGGAGTATAAATCAATGTATTCAACTTGAAGAGCAACTGGCAATAACACCCAGTGTTTTGAATGCACACATTCCTGAACTAATCAAGATACACATCCTTTTGTTAATTCTTACAGGATATACTCTCCTTCCAGGATAGCCTAGCTAATGATAAAACAAACTTGCAAGTGTTTTTTCCTCTCTTTTCCGCTTCCTTTCTTTATTCTTTCCATGCTTTGTTTCTCATTTAATCTGACTCAAAAGAAAACAGCATCGCTTTGCAAATGCATATTTTGCAAAGACTGTATAACATGAAAAAAATGGACATTCACCAAATCTTGAACATTTAGGATGGTACTAATTTTCATAGACTCAAATTCAAATGTCCACAAAGAAACTGGCAATAGCGATTTAATAACCAATTATTTTTAGTATTGTTCTAATATGTTACAACTATAACAGATATTTGTTTTGTGTGACATACAGAGTATAATGAACTTACAATATCTATTTACTTGCAAGGTTTCTGTTACTGATTAGCTTTTCAATCTATAAAGCTGTAGTTGTCATTAAATTTTCTCATAACATTCCATTGTGAGTTCACCTAAAGTGCAGCATCACCAGGGACTCTTTCTTTGTTTAGTTTCAGTGAATACCACTCTTACAAATGCATTATTGATTTTTCTTCCAAACCATAATGATGCAAAGTGCAATGCCGTACCTTGACAAATTTATGTTTATTGCCAAAAACCTAACTTGACAAACAGATGTGACTTCCTTTACTTACAAAATGTCATTATTTCATATGCATCTATGTCACTGCTGTTACATTTGGAAAAATATTCACTACAAAATAATGTTATATGAAGTAAATGGAAAATATAACTTTCTGAGATTAAGTGAGAAATGGAAGTACTGTGTTATTTTCACTGTTTTAAATATATTATCCTCAATTCAGAATGAGTGACTTTGAAAGCAAAGAATTACACAGATATTTGGATAAGATGTATGAATCTGTAAAGCAATCTAGTTTCTGGATATTGTTAGCTGTTTAATAGGCGATAAATGATTAGTTGTATAAGAAGTGGTAAGGATTATGCTTGCAGTGAAGAGAAATCACAATGCAATTTATGAAATTAAAGAAAAGCTTAGCATCTGTTCAAGTCAATATTTATCTATGTGTTCACACCAGCAAATAGAGGGCAATTTATCATTTGAGAAGATCTGTGTTGAAGAACAGCTGCATAGGTGCTAAGATCCTTCCCCCCCCCCTCATTTGGATTATTAGCTGTAAGAATGAAAGCTAACTGCATCATGTCTTAGAGTTCAATGTTAAAGAATTTTTCACCTATCTTAAGAGCATCACAACTCCTAAGAGAGAAAGAGTCAGGGAAAAATAGGAAAAAGAAGAAGAAAAAAAGAAAGTTTGCTAGATTTGCTTTCAGGAGACCAGATATATCATGAGGCAAGATTAGAAGCTGTCATGGAAGTTTGACTTTTGTTTTTCTTTTTCTGTCACTCATCTGCTGTCTCTAAGTGCTTAAAGTAGGAACAGGCATCTGCTGAAATACTGTATTCATTAATCATGAGGGCAGGAAATGTGCACAAGTCACACTGGGGACATACTACAGAACTTCTAATGATGTAGGTCAGTGCAGATTAGTGTCTGTGCCTCACTCTGGATTGTGGTATGTTTCCTATGGTATGTTGGTGGGCGTCTAACCTGTTCTGTGGCATGCGGTGAGGGTCTTTTCACTGCATCATTCTATGGTCGAAGGCGGAAGGTGAAACGGGATGAGGGAAAAGAGAGAGAGAGCCCAATTTACCCTTCTTATAACAAACCAATTCTGGAGACAATATTAATTCATCGATGAGGAGAAAGCCCTCAAGGCCTAATCATCTCCCAACATTGTTCCATTGGACATTAAGTTTCCGATACTTACTTTTTTGGAAACACACCCAAACCTTAGCATTACACATTTAAAACAACTAAGGGTCATTATTTGAAAGCCCATATCTCAATTACAAAGAATGAATGCTTACTGGGGAGGAAGGAAGCTCTCTGGACATCATAATGTCTTATTATCTCAGTAGATTTCAAAGTTATTTTAAAGCACTCCAAGTATTTGAAAGAGAAATAAAATTAAACAAACACTATGGTCTTAAATATTGGGAAAATCTGCTGCTGATATTCAATTATCTGTGCCTTGGAAAAGATACATTTTCACTGTACTTCTTTAAAGGTAGCATTCAAAGGATCTTCAGATGTCAGGAGTCAGCAATTTGTGGTCAAATATGACTCTTTGTACTTGTTGAACTTGTAAATATAGTACTATTGGAACACAGTCATACCAATTTATTATAATATGGTTTATGACTTTTTTCAGGTTATAGTGACAAGAACTGAGTCATTGTGATGGAAACCTTAAGATCCACAAAGTCTAAAATACATACCACTTGGTCTTATACAGAAAAAATTTGCCAATCCCTGAATTATAACATAAATAAAATTCTGTCTTATATTCGGATCCCAGTTTCCTCATCTACATTTTATAAATTACATCATTTATATGAAATGTTTTGAAAAAATGTTCTAATACATCCTTTGATTTATAACATTTAAATAAACAGAACAAGTATTTATATATATGTGTCTTTTCACAGGTTTAAATTTTTGACTTTTTAAAAATTTTTTAATGAAAAGTACCTTTATTTTCTCCGTTTGTCTTTAATACTTCTTTCAAAATGAAGAATATCTCTTGTCAGGCTTGAGTCCTAAGTTAAACTTGGTTATGGTCCACAGGAACTCTGGAAGTACCACAACTTCCATATTCTGGAAAAATGAAATAGTCAATGTTATATTCTAAGTTGTCTAATGAGACCTGATATTAAGAAACTTTTGAAAATCTGCAAAAGAAAGAATAAAAATAATGATGTTCTACACTTTTGCAAATAAATTCTAAATTTTTCATAATGACAAGTATAAACATATATCACATACACATCTAGAATACATGATTAGTGTTTTAAATATGGGAATAAAATTTTCAAGTAATTACATCAACATTTTTATTGTCTCCAAAGTGCAAGCATCATGTGTATATGAAAGGGCATGATTTTTATTCAGTGATAGTCTGTATTGCCCCAAATATTTCCTAGATAATATGTAATATAATAATATATATAAAAGATATAATATCATAGTAAATACTTTTATGCTGAAGAAATAAGCAAAATTCAGGGTATCAATATGACTAAATGTTTTTGTACCATATTTTCAAGTTTTTACATGGAGGGAATAACTGATACTCTATAGTGAAATGTTATAGCAAAATAGATTAAGAATGAATTTCATACAGTGCAGCTGGTAGTTCGGTAAATAATAGGTGCTACTCAACTGCTTGAATGAGTTTTAAATAAAATACAATTTAATAAGGTAAATTATAGAGTAGTTTCCAAAGTAAAAAACAAACAAACAAACAAACAAAAACTCATGTATGTCCCCTGTGGTATATGAAAATCAGAAGGGTTGCAATATCCAGGGATATTTTAATAAATCAATATGTAATGCAATACTTTATAATTTAAGTAAATATATTATTTAAAGTAGATGGGCTATCTCATTTTTTCTAACATATAATCCCTCATATATATATATATATATATATATATATACACATGTATATATATAATCTCTATATATACAGATATATAGATATAGATCTATAATATATAATCACTCTTACACACACACACAGACACACACACACATACACACTAACACACACATAGTAGATAAAAAAGCCATAGTAATCTTGGTAAAATTTTATAAAGAGTAATGTGATTATTTTACAGGCTTACATTTGAAGTTTTCTAATGAGAAACATCCAAAGTCAAACTTATAGGAGACTATGAGGTTCGACAATTAAGTTCACAAATTCATCCTAGAAAAAGTGCTACACAACTCATTGTTGAATATCACTATGGTCACCTTTGAAGTACTCCCCTTGGAAATCTATGCACCAATGACAGTGCCTAGGTCACCTGTCAAAGCAATTTTGGAACTCTTTTTCTGGAATGGCCATCAGAGCTGTTGACAAATTATCCTTGATATCCTGAATGTCATCACAATATTTTCCTTTCAATATTTCCTTTACCTTTGGTTACAGAAAAACGTCATGGGGCGGGGGGCCTAGATCAGATGGGCAGAGTGAGTGTTTTCATACAGTTATTTGTTTACTGGCTAAAAACTCCCTCACAAACAGTGTTGTGTGAGCTGATACATTGTCATGATACAAGAGCTCCTTCCGGACCATTTTTTGCACACACCTTTCTCATGCCAAGATTTTCAGTTAAGATTTTCCTAACTGTTTTTCTATTGATGTTTATTTGGCCTGCTATACTTCTCACATTCAGCCAATAATTTTGACACACAATTCAATGAATTTTTGCGATATTTTCATCAGTTTTGCTTGTTACTGGCTGTTCTGACTTCTCTTCATCAGTGACACTTTCTCTCCCCTCAGAAAAATGTTTAATCCGTTTATACACTGCTATTTTCTTCATGGAATTATCCCCATAAACATGGACTAACATGTTCCTGATTTCACTTCCACTCTTGCCAATTGTAACAAGCCATTTAATGTTTTTTTATTGCTGTAATTCAAATTCCAACATTCTCGCCATGACAGCTCTGATGCCATTTCAGAGAAAGAGTTTCAAAATTGCTTTGACAGGTAGAATAGGGGAGTACTTCAAAGCGACTGCAGTGATAATCAGGAATGAGTTTTGTAGCACTTTTTCTGGGATGGGTTCGCAAACTTAATTGTCAGACTTTATAAATACTAAGAAAAAACACTATAAACACTAAGAAAAAAAAATGTCTTGTGAGTTATGTGATCTCAGTATTATCTGGAATTACAGAACTAGAGAGTATTTCCTGTTTACAAAATGTTTCTCTTCTTGATAGACCGTCCTTTCTTTTACTACCATCTACTATTTTTCTATTTAAAAAGTTAAAATCCATTCTCCGTTCATAGCCTCAAATATAGCTCTCAGTATCCCTCAAATAAATTACAAGGAAAACGTTATCTGGCATTTTATTTAAGTTTAAAAGTCAGGAAATACCACCTTAAAAAGACAAGTTAATAAATACAGCATTTTTTGTTTGAGAATGACAAAATATTTTCTTGGTTTTTAGAAATCCTGTGGATAGCTTTGGAGTTTGAATTGTTTGTACATCTCGAAGTCTGTACTGATATGTAGCTGGGCCATCCTGAGACCTCTTGATGCCCGTTAATATACTCTCAAATTCATATCTGTCTCTAAAACCTCCTTCCCTCTTTCTCATCTTCTGCATACCCACCTACCCATATACCATGCCACTCCCTCACTGTCATGATGGTCTCTGTTATTACTTTCTATCATATGTACATTCCTCTAAAGAATATAGTCTGTGCTAAACTCAGCTTCATTTTTTATCCCAGATCTAGTCTCTCTGGAATTCTGGTGAGTAAAATTACTCACTCCATTAAGTATTGATATTATTCACATCTTTGTGGTTCTCTGTGAACTTGTTCCTCACAGTTAGTTGGGTTCCTGTGAGGCATCGATAAAGGTGCTTCCAAGGCTTAGTCTTGAAAATAGGCTAAGGCATGGCTTCGTAGTCCTCTCTTACCCATATTTGCTGCCTCCAGGAACACTTAAAGGAGTGCACTGGCTTTGTATGTTGGGGAAAAAAATATATGGGTACAGTTTGCATCTTGATTTCCCTTTGCAGCACAGATAAAGCAAATTTGGGGCTGTCTTCTGGCCAGATGGTTTCTGAAAACTTTAAAAATGTATATGATGTCTGGGTGATCATAGTGAAGCCCTGAAATGCTAGCAGTAGTAAAACAGTAGGCACGCACTCAAATATGAGCCATAGATTAGTACTGAGATAGACTCTTAAAAATGTCATGTAAAATATATTAGCATATGCATTGGGACCAGATTTGATTTAATTTACTTCAAGAAGCAAAGACAATTTTAGATCCACTAATGGCAGCCCCAAATATGAAGTCTATCATACTTGTTTTTTAATGATAGTTTTATTATGATAAAACATCCATACAACACAATTTATGCATTTAAAGTGTGAAACTCAAGGTTTTATTAATATATTCATATAGTTGTCCAAACATCACCAAACATATAGTTGTCCAAACATCACCAAAATATGCTTTTAGGAAATTTGTGTTTCCATTAAGAAAACTACAAACTTGTTAAAAATCATTCTACAGGCCCTACCACCAATACTAGCCCTAGGCAACTATTAATTCACCTTCGGTCTTTATATATTTGCCTAACCTGGATATTTCATATAAATAAAATTCATATGCTATGTAATCTTTTGTAACTAACTTCTTTTATTTAGCATATGTTTTAAAGTTTCGTCCATGTTGTAACATGTACAAATATATCCTTTTTTACTGCCAAATAATATTCCATTGTATTGATTATATAAATGAGCAAAAATGGACTTTCAGGTTGAGACCCATTAGCTTCAAACCTAAGACAACTCAAAGTTTTGCACTTTAATTATTTTTAAATAGTCCAAACACGGTATATTCTTATCCATTTAGAGAATGTCTGATTTACTTGCCCTCACCCAGTGTTTTCTGATGATGGATAAGCCCACAAACTACTACAGAAGTTTGGAGCTCTCTGACCCAGAACTCCTGACCATGCTGCTGAATGAAATCACTAAATATGCAAATCACCTCTCTGAACACCCTTGTCCTCTGAGAGTTCCGGTGCCCTCCTTTTGTCTGAATGGTGGCCCTCACCATAAGTCTCTGTATGATCTCTTGCTGCAAGGGATGTCCCATCTCATGCAACCCTGTGCAAGTACTACCCAATAAAGCTTCTTTTGTGTTAGTGTTTTTCAAGATTATATCATTTTCTTTGATCAGTCCCCAAATCCCTTGAACAGCTATAAATATATCAGATTTTTTAAAATCAAATAATCCCATTGTTTTTGGTTTAGTTTGTTTCTACTGTATGGCTATTATGAATAATACTTCTATGATCATCTGTGCCAGTTTTTGTGTGAATGGGTGTTTTCAGCTCTCTTGAGTATATAACTATGAATGAAATTACAAGGTCATGTGGTTGCTCTATATTTAGCAGTTTGATGAACTGCCAAAAGAATATCCAAAGAGGTTGCACCATTTTATATTCTTTTCAGTATTGTATGAGGGTTCTTATTTCTCACATCCTTCTCCAACGCCCAGTCTTTTTAATTGTAACCATCCTCACGGCAGTTTTGATTTGCATTTCCCGATTGACTAATTATGTTGACCATCCTTTCATGTGCTTATCGTTAGTTTATATATCTTACTTGGAGACATGTCTATTCAAATATTTCTCAGTTGTATTGGCTGGCTTATTTGTTTTATTATCATTGAGTAACAAATGGCCTTTACATATTTGAGATATATGTCTCTTGTCAGATACATGATTTGAACACAGTATTTTTTTTCTCATTCTGTAGATTGTCTTTTTACTTCCACATTGGTCTTCTTTGAAACAAGAAATGGATACTTTTCAAAAGTCCAACTTTATATTTTGTCACTTGTGCTTTTGTCATATTTTAAAACACATTCATATACACATATTGCTTATTCTATGTTTTTGCCTAAGGACCTTATGCAAAAATAAGATCTATGATCCTTCTTGAGTTAAGTTTTATATCTATTGGTGGTAGAGAACCAAACTCATCTTTTGTTTGTGGATATCTGGTTGACCCAGGACCATTTGCTAAACAAACTAGTTCTTCCCTCATTGAACCTAAGAATGCTTGTGGAAGATCAGTTGACCATGAATAGTTTTAAGATCTCAATGTAGTTTTATTGATCTCTATATGTATCCTTAAACCAGTAACACATTGTTGTGATTATTACAGTGGTGTATTAAGCTTTGAAATTGTAAAATATGAGTCCTCCAAATTATTTACTTTTTAAAAAAAGATTGTTTTGAATAGTCTGGGTCTCTTCCATTTCTACATACGTTTTAGAATAAGCGTTTTGATTGCTGCAGTATTGAAACTTGAATTTATAGAAACTACATAAGAATCAATATGGAAAATTTGTCTTCTCAATAATATTAAGTTTTCTATTAACGTGCTATTATGTCTTTGTTTATTCATTGTTTAATTTATTTCAACAATGTTTTGTAATTTTCTGCATACATGTTTCACATTTTTTCCTTAAATTGTATTTTAAGTATTTTATTTTACTCAGGCTTTTGTAAGTGGAAGTGTTTCCTTAATTCATTTTTCAAAATGCTATCTTTAGTGTATAGAAGTACAGGTGATTTTTGCTATTTTTTTTTTTTTTGAGTTGGAGTCTCACTCTGTCGCCCAGACTGGAGTGCAGTGGCACGCTCCCAGTCACCCCAGCCTCGACCTGTTGGGCTCTGGTGATCCTTCTGCCTCAGCCTTCCGAATAGTTGAAACTACAGACATGCGCTACCATGCCCAGCTAATTTTTTATTTATTGTAGAGAGAGGTCTTGCCAAGTTGCCTGGGTGGGTCTCGAACCCATGGGCTCAGGCAATTTACTCGCTCTGGACTCCCAAAGTGCTGGAATTACAGGCTGAGCCACCAAGCCCAGCTGATTTTTGCATGTTTATTTTGCATGCTGCCGGGTTTCTGACTCATTTATTAATGTGTGCATTTATATAGTTATAAATTACAGTTATACTGTGTGTGTTTGTGTGTGTGTACACATATTTATGTTGAGAAGTCTGGGTTGGATTTCGATACTAGAATATCAGTCTCATAAAATAAGTTAGGGTATGTTTCTTCAAATTCTATGTTTGTTTTTTTTTAAGTTGGTGAAGGTTTTGTACTAATTATTCTTTGAATGTTTGGTAGAATTCACCAGTGAAGACATCTCATTTTGGAATTTTCTTTGTAAGAAATTAATAATTTCTTCTCTCTATGTGTTAAAGGCCTAACCAGGGTTTCTAAATCTTTGAGGCAATATCACTAATGTTTTGTCATTCTAAGGACATTTCCATTTCATTAAGATTGTTTGGTTTGTTGGCATAAAGTTATTTATAGTATTGGTTACATATTATGTATTGCTGTGAGGTTGGTAGTGTTGCCTTTCCTTTAGTTAACTTGATTCTTTTCTCTCTCTCTTTCTGTCTTTCTCTGTAGTAAGTATAACTCAGGCTTTGCCTATTTTGTTAATCCTTTCAAAGGAACAAATTTGCTTTGTTAATTTTATCTATTGTTTTCAATTCTCGAAATCATTAATTTTTACTTTAATCTTACTTTTCCTCCTTCTGATTGTTTTGAGTTTAATTTGCTCTTCTTTTTATCTTGTTTCTTAAGGGAAAATCTAAACATTGATAAGAGATGTTGTTTTCTCTTTTTAAAATGTAGGCATTTATAGCCATAAATTTCCCTATGTTTTAATCATACATTATAAGTTTGGGGTTATTCTATTATCATTTTAATTCATTTCAAAATGATATTTAATTTCTCTATAGTTTCTTCTTTAAATAATTGATCAGTTAGGTCTGCATTGTTTGCTTTTTTCATTCTTTTATTTCCAAAATTTAAAAAAAAATTCAAATTTTCTTAAGTAGTTCCCAAATTTTCTTCCATAGTTGATATCTAATTTAATAACATTGGTAGTTGTAGAGTGTATGTTACAAAATTTTAATCTTGATGTTTTTCTTTTGCCAGATCAAATCCAATTTTGAGCTCCTCTAGCTGTTTTTGAAAATTTATATTATTGTACTTTTTATCTCCATATTTGCCATGTGGCTCTTTAAAAATAATTATCTCTGTAATAACATTCTCTATTTGATGAGCTATCATCCTGGCTTCCTACAATTCATTATGGATAGTTTTATTTAGTGTTTTCAATATATTTATAATAGAAGTTTGAAAACCTTTGCCTGCTAAGTCTATCATCTGAGCTCCTCTAAAGACTAGTGTCTCTCGTGTTTGTGTGTGTGTGTGTGTGTGTGTGTGTCCCATTTTTCTCTGTCTTTGCATGTCTTCCGATTGTTAAAATTTTAAAAATTGACTTTATAAATAATATATTCTAACAATTCTGGTTATTGAATCATCAATATCCCCCCACTTTAGGTTGTTATTGTTGTTTTTGCTTAATCATTTATTTGTTTGGTGAGTTCAGATGAACTCATTCAGTGAAGTCTACTATCCCCACAATGTGCAGACTCTGATAACTCTGTTCAGATGTTTTCTCTATTTTCCGTCTTTTAGCATGGCTACAAATGGCATTGTCCACATGTCAACATAAACCCCTGCTGGTCAATGGCTGTTCTTAAGCCACCTTAGACAGTTAGGTTTTGATCCTTTACCATTGGATAGCTCTGTGACTTGCTGGCTGCTAGTAATAATCAGAGTTGAATTAGGGACTGGTGCCTGAATGGTTCTAATTCTAATTACTCCTGAGAGGACATAGGCTTGGGGATGCATAAATTCTGCCAGACTATAAAGGATGAGTATAATTTTTAAGACTGACTTCGTAGGAGATGCCTCAAAATCACAGTAGCATATTGTTCAGTTAGTGTTTGTTATAAAGTTGTATTTAAGCTGCTTGTGCAAGTGACTCACCTGCCACATCAGAGAACCTGAGTACAGCTTTGGGAATACTTTCACATCTGCCTCATGCCTGCAGTGATTACTAGTGAGTAAGTAATGCTTAGCATGCATGGACTGCTTTTGCAAACCACAGATTTGACAGTGGGGGAGCTGACTGTGGTCCTATGAAAGATCTTTTGATATTTCTTTGCTAGTATCATAAAGCTACTAACTTCCTTGCAATTTCTCCCCATCACATCTTTAATATTTTCAACAACATTATACAGGGAGTTTACATTCTGTTCCAAATAATTTATGTTGTCTCAGACAAAGCTGTGGAGCACTTTGTCCTTGAGACCTCTGTTCCCCTGAGAAGAATGAATGTATCAGACCTGGAAGTTGGGACACACCTGTCCTGTAGTAACACCCTCACTCTATGAGAGGGCATTGGTGGTGATGATGATGGGGTAACAGTCACTGGTCTTTTCAGTTTACTTCTACAAATGTGGAGTCTTTATCTACAAGACAGCAAGGACAAGGTGACCAGGTACTAGTATTCTTTATTTGGTGAGTCTGAAGAAGGGTTCTCACCCTGTAAGTGGAGCTGAGGATCAAGGGAATCTTTTCTTGTTCTCCTTACCTGCTGGATATAGTGTTTCTGCAACTCAGGGCTGGAAAGGGAGATGAGAAACACAGCTGACAATCTATGCCTCTTGGGGTAAAATCATAGCTCCAAATAAGGGAAAAGGAGACTCAACCTTTTCTTGGCAACATCTTTGCTCCTTTGGCACAGACAAAGCAGTTCATGGTTCTGTGCCACAGACTCTGGCTGCAAGATTTAGTATATTTCTTTAAATGAATGCATCTCCATTTGCTGTACACTTGAAGACAATTTCTGGAGACTTTAAATGACTGTTATTCATTACTTTCCCCAATAAATTCCTTTCTTGGCTTTGCATAGTGTCAGCTAAACACCTTACTCTGGCATTCCAGAAGTATTGCAGCATACTGATCTCAGGTGTATAATGGAGTTTAAGATCCTTCAGATAATCTTGATGGTATTGCTACAACTGGGATTTATTCCAAAATGACCCTACACTGATGATCTGAGCAGATCCCCATCAATCCCCAATGGCTGGCGTACTGGAGACTTTCTCCAATCTACCCCTGCTGGTGCATATTCTCTTAATTGGTTGCTACAAAGTTTGAATGACATTTTGAAAATCTAAACTATTTTCCACCACAGGTATACTTCTTTTAGGCATTGTGAGATAGTTAGCAGAATGGAGATTCTGTGGCTTTCAGCCCTTGACTTATTCTTAGTACTGAAATTTTTCATCCATTACAAAAGCAATACCTAAATAATGCTCACATTCTTTGTCTCCCATTCTTATCATATTATTTCTTGTAAATTAGTACATGTCTGGCACAAAGTAGATGATACAATTTTTCAGCCAAAGTCAATAATCTAAATGATGAAATCATAGCCATTTATCAGGGAGTATTTTGGAAAATTTTTCATTTATTTGACCACAAACTCTTAATTTACAAAAAAGGATTTGAATTTCTTGATGATTATTTGTCTGTTGATGCTTAACTAACGACAAATATCTAGTCAATATTAGCATAAGTATGTTTTTTATACCCTGAAGTAGGTAAGTTGCTGATGACACAAAATTTGTATTTTTATCCTTGAACATCATCATATCATGCAATGATATGATTCAGTTTCACATTTTATCTTTTTTTGTTGTTGTTTCTAAGAAGTGAATAATTGCCTCCTTGGGTTTATTTTTCTATGTGCTTATCATTAACTTATCAACAAACCCTCCAACAAAGTGTACATTTTTTCTTGATCATATAAAACTCCCAAGTATTTCATTGGTTTTTAGTTCATTAATTTCCCCTAGTTGATGTCATATCTCCTGAAATTATTTCTTCTGCTCCAATCTGAACTGGTACTCCCTCGTCCCGCAGTACAGTTATCTTCCTAAAACTACTCTCCATCATTTTGCTGAAAATTTTCTTGGTCCCTTTTCTCCATTATATATCTTCATCTTTACATTCCATTTCTCCTATTTTATATTCCTTTTTTAATAAATGAACTTTACTTTTTGAGTAGGTCTAGATTCACAGATGAATTACAAAGATAATACAGAGAGTTTCTATGTATCTGGCAACCAGTTTCCTCTATGATGAGCATCTTATTTTAATATGGTACATTTCCTTTTTTGTTTGTTTGTTTTTTTTGAGTTGGAGCCTTACTCTGTTGGTCAGACTGGAATGCAGTGACATGCTCATGGCCACCGCAGCCTACACCTGCTGGGCTCAGGTGATCCTTCCGCCTCAACCTTCCAAGTAGCTGAACCTATAGGCTCACGCTACCATGCCCGTTTAACTTTTTGATTTATTGTAGAGACGAGGTCCCACCAAGTTTCCCAGGCTGGTCTCAAACCCCTGGACTCAGGAAATCCCTCACCTCAGGCTCCCAAAGTGCTGGTAATACAGACTTGAGTCACCATGCCTGGCGTGGTACATTTCTTACAGATAAATAACTGATATCCATCCATTATTGTTAACTAAAGGCTACACTTTATTTCCTTATTTCCCCCCTAAGATTTCCTTTTTTCTCTTCCAGGATTCCATTTATTTAGTTGTCATGTTTCCTAAGGCTTCTTTTGGCTGTGATATTTTCTCAGACTTTTCTTGTTTTTGATGACATTCACCATTTTAAAAATTACTGACTATGTATTTTACAGAACATCCTTCAACTGAGATTTGTCTAATGTTTTTCTTATAATTTGACTGGTGTTATAAATTTTGAAGCGAGAGACCACAGAGGTAAAACACCATTTTTGGAACATATTATCAAGTGTTTTTGAACAATGCGGTCAAAATCACAACAAAAAAGTAATTGTGTGATTGAATTTCTCTTCTTGTTAAGAGAAAGATTCTATCCCTTGCTACCAAGTATTAGAAAATTGTCCTATGTTGAGTTTCTTTTTTCTACAATGCATTTTTTTTCTTGGCTTATAGGGGAAACCAATAGCAGCCATTTTCATTTCTGTTAAAATTCAAGTTGTTGGTGCTAATTGGCTTCTTAACATATTTGTGAAGTAGAGTGTAGAATCTGTACAAGTCAGAGAGCAAGGATTAGTGAAGTCCATAAACTAAGATCACTGAGTAACCATCACCTGCAGACAGAGGTAACAAAGATTGGTTTATTGTCTCTACTTGTAACTGGCTAGTTTTTAATTAATTAATTAATTAATTTATTTATTTATTTATTTTGAGTTGGAGTCTCACTGTCGCCCAGACTGGAGTGCAGTGGCCGCTCCCGGCCACCGCAGCCTCGACCTGCTGGGCTCCAGCGATCCTTTCGCCTCAGCCCTCCAAGTCGCTGGAACCACAGGTGCGCGCTACCACGCCCGGCTAGTTTTTTTGATTTATTGTAGAGATGAGGTTTAGCCTGCCCAGGCGGGTCTCGAACCCGCGGGCTCAGGCAATCCACTCACCTCAGCCTCCCAAAGCACAGGATTACAAGGTGAACCACCGAGCCCGGCTTACTTTTAAATAAAAAGATCTTAGCTGCCCACACATTATCGCTCCATCCTCCTGTTTCTTTTCTTACTGTTGTTTAGAATTTTAATTCTCATTTTAAAAGCATAATATTTATTTCTTTTTGAAGATGGTTGAATTTAGCAAGGTTATTTTTCAATTCTTTTGATCACTCCTTTTTTTTTTTTTTTTGCATTTCTCTACTATTTTTACTATTTTTCATACTGATGTACATTCCTTAAATAGTTTTTTTCAAAAACAGTTTGTGAGTACTAATTTATCTTACTCTGCATCTGTAAATGTCTTTTTGTTTTTTGCTATGTCTTCACTCTAAAATGGGAGTGTATCCAGAAATAGAATTTCAGATAGACAATAATTTTCTATCCATTTCAAAAAGTATTTTATATTGTTACCTGGCCTTATTGTTGCTAATGGAAATGTATTGCAAATGTTGTCCATTTTTTTTGTAGATAATTATTCTCTCTGGAAGATTTATATATGCATATATATGCGTGTGTGTGTGTATATATATGTATATATATAAGTAAGTAATATATCTCTCACAGAAACACATATGTAGTCATTCTTTCTGTAGTTTACTAAATTCTTTTTTTTTTTTTGCAGATGATTCTTTATTTAAAATAGCACATTCTCTGTTGATGTCAAGAGAATTTACTTTTTTATGTATATATTTTTATTTTAAATATGTGGAGTACATTTCAGGGCTAGGTATACAAATGGTCATTGTACAGGTAAAGTTTGGGTAGTTTACTAAATTCTACTTAAGAATTCTTATTTTTAAAGCTGAGTGCAGTGGCTTACACCTGTAATTCCAGTACTTTGGGAGGCTGAGGCAAGAGGATTGCCTGAGCCCAGGGGTTCAAGAACAGCCTGGGCAACTTGGTGAGAACTTGTTTCTACAATAAATCAAAAAATTAGCCAGGCATGGTGGCATGTGCCTGTGGTTCCAGCCACTTGGAAGGTTGAGGTGGAAGGATCCTCTGAGCCTGCAGGTCGAGGCTGCAGTGAGCCATGCTTGTAGCCACTGCACTCCAGCCTGGGTGATGGAGTGAAACTCCAACTCAGAAAAAAAAAAAAATCTCTTATTTTTAGCTTTTCAACTTTACCTTTTCTTTATACTTTTAATCTGAAAATATCTACTTTTATTCTGTTTTGAAATTTTAAAATTTATTCCCTTATTCTATGTTTGAATTATTTTAAATTTACTTGAGAATCTCAACTGATCTTCTATGTCTCCTAGTTGATTTTTCACTTATTTTTTAATATATTTATTTTTCTGCATTGCATTTTAGATGAATTTCTCAGTACCATATTTCAGTTCACCAATTCTTATCATTGACTGTGACCAGTTTAAAGTGTAATCCACTAAATGAGCTTTATTTTTTTAATTTTTAGTATCTAAGATTTCAAATCTACCTATTAGTCTTAGCTATTTTTTGGTATTTTATAATATCCCATTATATATATGTTCTCATGTGTGTATATATGTATATATAATTGCTCCTCTATATTTCTTTGAAAGTCCTAAACATATTTATGTTGAAGTTGTTATCAAAATATTACTGTTGTTTTCTTTTCACCTGGTATACATTTATTTCTAAATTTGTCTATTTTTCTCCCCTTTAATCCCCTTTCAGGGGATTTCTTTGGAATGTTCAGCATTAATTTTTATCACCTGTTTTGGTTTGAGAACTATAGCAGATTAAAGATGGTCCCAAGTCAGCCGCTGCAGTATCCATGGAAAGGCACATCTGTGCCTCGTATTGAATTTGGTGGAGTCTGTAACTGTTTTTGACCAACAGATGGAGGTGGAAGTGACACTGCATCAGTTTCTGGGCACTTCCTTTCTCTGGCCTCCAATTATGATGTGAGAAGCTCAACTACTATGTAACTGACCACGTGGAAAGACCCTGAGACTCCATGGAGAGAGAGTGGGGCACAGCTGATCCCAACCCTCCAGCCATCCCTAACAAGGAACCAAAATTGAATAAAGCTGTCTCAGACCTTCCATATCGCCCCAGTCACCCTCTGGAAACCATTAGGTGACCATCATTGACACCAGGTGAAGCAGAAGAATCAACCAGCGGAGGCTTGCTCAAATTCCTGACCCACAGAATTTGAAGTTACAATGAAATGATCATAGGTTTAAGCCACTCAGGTTACTTTGTTACACAGCAATAGACAGCAGAAACATGCCCTTGTCTGGAATCTGACTGATTTCCCGCTCTCTGCCTGCTCCCCCACAACCTCAGCACATACTTCTTGACTACTAGCTTTGGCATGCTTCACTAAATTTTCCCATTCCTCAGTCCAAGACTTGGACTCAGTGCTCTAGTCTAGAGCAGGTGATAATAGAGATATTGCAGACTGGGGTCACTGAGCCAAAAGCAGCTTGGCCCAGTTCCTGGCTTACAAGTGTCTCCAGTGTCTTCCCTTCCCTCTACCGGAGCCACAGGGACTCTTTAGAGTGAGAACCTGCAGAGATTCCTGGAAAGACAGACCACAAGGATGGGGGCCCCACTAAGACTTGGGTCCTCAGGAGTGTCTCACTCTCGGGCTGATTTTCACTCAGTCTCCAGCAGTTCATCAGCAATCCCTTTTAAGCGTTTCTACCAATTTGTGGCTTCCATTCTGATGTAGGCTGTGCCTCTTTGGTTAGGCCTGTCTCTCTGGGTTTTTTGAGGTCATGGTTTGCCGTACAACTTAAGTTCGCTGATGAGTTCAAGAAGTCAGTGGTTTTCAATGTATCTGGCTTTTCCTTTTAAGAATCACTGTCATGATTTCCAGGCTCCTTGTCTGTCTAACAACAAACAGGAAATGGGTGGTGACTTTTTTATCTTAAATTGTCATAATACTTTTTATAATGTATCTATTATGGTTAAAAGTCTGGACCAGGATACAGAGCCTCAAACTGTGAAATCACAATGCTCCCTTCGCCACAGATCCTGAATGCTTTCTTTAAAATTCCCTTTTGGTGTATAAAAGCTGGTTTTTAGTTAAACTATTGAATCAGTCTAATGTATAC
This sequence comes from Tarsius wallacei, assembly GCA_963574415.1. Taxonomy (NCBI): domain Eukaryota; kingdom Metazoa; phylum Chordata; class Mammalia; order Primates; family Tarsiidae; genus Tarsius; species Tarsius wallacei. The sequence continues at coordinate 5,787 of CAUYQG010286509.1, read as the reverse complement.
ACAGACACATGCCAAATCCTAAATATACAGAACCATGAATTTTCACAAACTGAAAATCACCTCTACAACAAGCACCTAAATGAAGAAACAGAACATTACCGGGGGCAGTTGATGATATTTCCATTGAGTGTACATCTATGCCTCTTCTGAAATTTGATGGGGTTTGTAACTATTTTTGACCAATGGACAATGGTGGAAGTTTCTGGGTATTTCCTCTCTCTTGCATCAGTCACTTGAGACCCTTCCGCCCATGCCCCTCTCAAGTGCCTTTCAACTTTACTAATTGCCTACATTCCCAAAAGGTAACTACTATTCTGGCTTCTTACAGCATACACCCATTTGGCTTGATGTTGAACTTTTTAGAAATGAAATGATACAATATGTACTCTTTCACATCTGACTGGTTTGGTTTAATATGATGGAATGGTTTTTTAAAGATTAATCTGCATTATTATGTATAGTTGTAGATTGTTCATTGTCATTGCTCATGGTGTCAATGTATTTGTCCATTCTAAAGTGGATGAAGATTTTCATGGTTTCCAGGGCTGCTGGAACTTTCTAATACATATTTGTTGATGAACATATATGTATTTCCCTTAGGTATGTCCCTAGGAGGAGGTCTAGTTGTTGGGTTGCCGGGTGTGCATACTTTGGCTTTCACAAACACTGAAAAGGAATATTCTGAAGTGGCTGTACCTATTATTTTTTATTTTTTTATTTTTTTTGAGTTGGAATCTCACTCTGTCACCCAGACTGGAGTGCAGTGGCCATTCCTGGCCACTGCAGCCCCGATCTGCTGGGCTCCAGCTATCCTTCTGCCTCAGCCTTCCAAGTAGCTGGAACTACAGGTGCACGCTACCACGCCCAGGTAATTTTTGATTTATTGTAGAGATGAGGTCTCGCCAAGTTGCCCGGTGGGTCTCGAACCCGTGGGCTCAGGCAATCCACTCACCTCAGCCTCCCAAAGCGCTGGGATTACAGGCTGAGCCACTGAGCCCGGCCACCTATCCTTTAAACACTACCCAGACTGTATGACATTTCTGGGTGTCCCATGTCCTCATCCACTTTCGTTATTTTGCATCTTTCTCTCTTTTGCTGTTCTAGAGTATGTAGTGGTGTTTCACTGTGGTTTTGAGCTTTTTCCCCAGTAAGTAATAAAATCGAGGGTCTTTTTATGTTTACTGGACATTTGAACATGCCATTATTTATGATTAATTTTTTATTACATCTGTCTTCCTAGCTAGACTATGAGTTCTCTCTAGGCAGGAATCATGTCATTACCCTTGCATCTCTCAGAATCTTCCTGATATTCTTCTTCTCATGTGCCTTTCACTTGGTGTCACATAAATACCTGCTTAATATGATGAACACATAACACATAGAACATACAAGGTTTGTGCTTTTGGGGTTTTTTTGTGTGTGTGTTTTTTTTTTTTTTTTTTGAGTTAGAGTCTTGCTATGTTTCTCAGGCTGGAGTGCAGTAGCGTACATGATTATGGCTCACCTCGGCATCTAACTCCTGGGTTCAAGCAACCCTTCCGACTCAGTCTACCGAGTACCTGGGACTACAGGCATGTGCCACCACACCCAGCTAATTTTTTATTTTTTGTCGAGATGAGGTCTTACTGTGTTGTTCAGTCCAGTCTCAAACTGCTGGGCTCAACCAGTCCTCCCACTTTGGCCTCCCAAAGTACTGGGATTACAGGAGTGAGACCCCATGCCCAGTCAGGGGTTTCAAACTTTATGTCCCAAGCTACACTTGGTAACCATCCCAATAATTATTCCTGGAGAATCAGGTGAGTAAGTTTTAGATTTTAAGCATTTCTAATCCTCTTAATAAATGTATTGATTACCTAGGAATCAGAGACAATTCCTTTATTCAAGGGGTTTCTAGACCATGTGCCAGCTTGGATTGAGATCTGGTTTTGAATGAGCCTTCCTTCAATGTGAGGCCTTATATCTATTTCCCAACCTTTCTGGTGCAATTGAATGGGAAGATGCTGATATATAGTACTTTAAGCATATGAACATGGAAGTCTCTTTGAAATTAGGTTGAGAGAATTCTGTCTAGTAATTTTCTAAAAGAAAAAAAAGATTTTTCACTGACATTTTTTCAGAAGTGGTGTGAAGTATGTTTTGGAGATGAAAACATCCAATTACTTGGTTCCTAATTTCTCAGGGATCCAGACAGTCTCAAATGTCAGTGTGGGTTTTATTAAAGAAATCTTCTTCCCAGTCTGACACGGCTTTGTTCTCCTCTATAATAGTAGAGCTGTGACCTCCACCCTAAAGAGACACTTTCTCTGGCACTAACTATGACACCTAGAGATTTCATTTTGCCTCAAACACTTTTCCACTTTCCTCCCATATCTGTGAAAAACTTCTTTATGGACTCAGATATATTAAGCAGTAGGTATGTGCATTGAAAAAAAATAAAAAAGACTTTTAGACCGTGGACAGCCACTTCCCCAAGGAAGAGTCTGTAACTGTCAAGATGATGGCACAAAGCCAATTTCTTCATGGCATTTAGTGGGAGGTCTCATTGTGCACCTTTTTTTTTTAAAGAGCCTCTTCATTCTGTTTTTCTCTTCTAATCAATTTCAGTTATAGAAAGCAAGGAGAAAAATGAACTCTTCCATGGAGAAGCCACATGTTTAGTACTTAGGGTATAAATGTTGACTTTTTTGTTTGTTTGTTTTAGTATTCAAAACCATTTAAAACTTTTTACCTATTGAGGAGGAGGCGATGTGTGTATCTCAACGGTTATGGTAATTCATGTGCCAGTTACTTCCCCCTGTGCTCTGTAATGTGATAAATGCTTTTACAGCTCATGTTTCATGAAACTTGCATCTGAAAACTATTGTAGGATTCTTGGCCTAATGCACTTCCCCTCAGTCATAGTTAGGAATCCCTGGGAAGGTGTCTACATAGCATGAACTTGAACCTGTTCCAGCAGCCACAGCATGGCTGCTGAATTTTTTTTCTCTTTCGTCCCCTCTCTGGTTCCAGTGACTCACTGCTAGTGACTCTGGGACCCTCAGAAGAATAGTTTATTCAGGGCACCACCACCACTCTCACCTTGACCACAGGGACAGAGCTGCTACTGAAGTGCTCAAAGCATTCAAGGGCTGTGTGTTCCCCTGAGATCTTCATGCATTAAGGTCGTTCTTCGATTCGTGTAGCAGTGAGGAAAATGCTTCTTTGCATGCTTCAGTATTAACCTTTATCAAATATGTCCCCAAGCAACACGTCTTATGCCCCAGCATCTCACTGGGTTTCTAATGAGGAAATTCTTTCAACTTCCATCTGCTGTCCCTGTCCCCAGAGGCCTGACTGGGAGACATGTGCAAGTGACCAGTTCCATGTGTCACTCTGAATTATCTCCCCCTTCCACTGACCAAGGTGTTGTTTCTGGGGTTGGCTTGTCTCCTCTGCTACCCCTTCCCTGGGGTGGAGTCTCTCCCAGAGGGTACCTTGGTTCCCTGGGCAAGTGGTCTTTTGTGAGGACTTACCCTTCCATTCATGTGGCAGAAATGTTTGCTCTCAACCATGCTCACAACTTCTGTAGACTTTTCCCTGGACTCCACCACCACTGTTGCCCTCAAAACCCTGCCCACATGCCACAGCATTTATTCATGAGATTCCTATTCTTTCCACAAAAGAGTTATTAAGAGAACATTCTCACTTACCAGTAACTGAACAAATAAAGCTCACATTTTGTATTGTGTACCCGTAAGCTTCTCTGCTTGGTTTCTAAGATTCCACACTCCTTTGTTACTTTTTTCCAAGCCTTCTGCTTGCCTTTTTGTCTTGGCAGCATTTGCTTTTTCCTCACCTTGTTTAACTGCAAATACCCACATGGCATTGGCCCTGAGTCCTTTCTCAGCTACTCGGGTCTGCACCCATTTGAAATCTCACCTATCACTTTGATGACCATTATGTGGGAATTACTGTTTTCTTTTGGTCGGTCACAGATTTTGACTTTTTTTGACTATTCAGTGAGTGTTTTTCCAGACAGCACCATATGCCAAGAACTGTAGTCATGATGAATAGATCTCAAAGTATACTCTTGAGGAAGGCAGAACAGGAAGCCAACGATGCTGTAATGGTGACTTAAGATAGTGGCATGTGAAATGGGTAAAAGAGGTATAGTGGAGGAGGACAGCCTTAACAAGAGAAGTCTCCTTGCATTGGCTACTTTTTTCCTTTGGCTCAGCACGCATGTATCCACCCCCTTCTCCTGTAATGCATGATCTTGATTGAACTGTTGACAAAATTATGCCAAACTCTGTGAAATATTTTAAGATGGTTTATTCTGAGCCAAACTTGAGGACTTAAGCCCGGGAACACTCTACCTCAGGAGGTTCTGAGAACATGTGCCCATCGTGGTTGAATGGTGGCTTGGTTATATACATTTTAGAAAGGCGGGAGTTAAAAGGAACCAGACGTCAACACATGTAAGATTTTTCATCAGTTTGTCCAGGAAGGAAGGACATTCTACAGCGGGGAGGGCTTGCAGGTCACAGGTGGATTCAAAGATTTCTTGACTGGTGATTTGGTAAGGAATTTTGGAAATCAGTAAAGGAGATACTTTGTTAAGGGAAGGGGCAGAAAACTCCAGGTTTGTTGATATGTAGATGAAGTCCTATTTGTAGCAGTCTTCAGAGAAGATGGGTAAGTGTATTATAAGGTTCCTGGAGTCTGGAAGTCCCCAAGAGATGGTTTTGCAGGGCCAGAAAATAATTTGATTCCCTTCTTTATTCATTATATGATGTTAAAGCCAGAGTCAGGTTGGAAAATGTACATTTTAGTATATAGGGTAATAGGACAATAAAAATCTATCTGGTGAGTCCTTTGATCAGGCCTGAATCCCTAAGCCTTTTAGTTAGGAATTTGGGTATGAGGGAAAAAGAGGTCAGGTATAGTCCTCAGAGTCAATCCTTGTACCTCATCCTCCTTCCCACAATAATAGGTCTAGGGATAGACATATGACCTTTGTTGGGCCAACCAAAAACATTCCCCTGGAATTTTCCTAAGAATTCTCTTTCCTCTCTGATCCAGAGTGGTTGCCTACAACTGTGTTGCCACCCATGAAGAAATCCCATTTATAAGGAGGAAGAAAGGAAGCCATTATATTGTGGAACTGGGGAAAAGAGACAGAATCCAGAGAGAGATCTGACAACAGGTGTGTCACCACCTCAGGCCATCCCTGAAGCAAGTTCCATCACTGTTTTTTCTGGCATTATATCCCTCTTTTTTGTTGAAGTCGGTTCAGGTTTTGTTTAAGTTGGATAGGCCGGGATTTAAGTCAACTATAACTAAAAGAAATGTGATTTAAATGTTTCCCAAAGGAGGGGTTCCTAGAGTTGAGTGAAACAGAAGGAGAGCGTCACAGAGAGGGAATCCCTTTGAGCAAAGGCTGCGACTGGATGGAAATGTGAACAGTGAGAACATTAATGGAGTAAGAGGAGGCACGATTGCAAGGATGTTGGAGAATCATTTCCACAGAGATGCTGGGGATTTGATCCTGAAGGCAATGATGAAATAATCACTTTGGCAGATGACTTTGGTGCCCTCATCTTTTTTTCACTTAAGGGCATTTGGACACTGGCTTGGAATGGGGCAGAAACAAAGGCAAGGAGAAAAGTTAAACAGCTGCTGTGTTTAACTCTAGTCAACAATGATGAAGACCCAAGTGAAGGCAGTGGTTGTGGGGACAAAGGGTGGCTGGAAGAGAGAATAAATATATTTTCCCATTCTTTGGGCTGTCTCCCCACTCTCTTGATG
>CAUYQG010286506.1:0-18469 GCA_963574415.1 Tarsius wallacei | reverse complement strand
CCCGGCTAATTTTTTGATTTATTGTAGAGATGAGGTCTTGCTTGCCCAGGCGGGTCTCGAACCCGCGGGCTCAGGCAATCCACTCACCTCAGCCTCCCAAAGGCGCGGGATTACAGGCTGAGCCACCGAGCCCGGCTACTACCCATATTTTTAATCCCCAGATAAAATGTTAATGTCATCTTTTTTGTCAAATATGTTATTTATTTCTAGCCAGTCATATTTCAGCTTTTTATTTTCCTTTCATATTTTGATTCATCACTGTTAGTTGTTCACATTTATGCTTCCCTCATAATTATTTTGCGATCCTTCAAAAGCAGTGACCACTTCTGATTTAATTGAATGGTCCTCATAATGCCTTTTTTACAGTCTTTTTTACACTTGTTAAATAAATATGTACGTAATAAATAAGCTACAGTGCTGCGGGATCACCAACTTAAGTGTACATTAAACAATTACAGTGAAATATAAGTGATTATCCAAAGGTAGATTCAGAGATCTCTCATCCAGATGGGCACATAAGACTCCTGGGGAGTATACCTCCTTATGCAGTTTTTTATTTCTGTATTGTTCTATGTGGGTTTCTTTGTCAGCTTCCAAGAGGTAATCCCAAAGAGCTCTATGCTTATATCTGGACTTTCTACAGTTATAGCAAAAACAGGTACTTTTTCTTCTTAACGGTTCTATACAAGTGCTTGATTTGAGGTGTACTTATGCTAATCTGACAATATACCCATACCTGACCCAATCACTGTGGCCAGGGAGATATGATAACCTGATTGGACAGAAACCTAGTTACTTTCTCTTTCTTTGAACCAAGAGTGTAGAATGAAAATATTAAAGAGAAGCTTTAAGAAATTACAATAATTCTAGGGAGTACAATCAACACAGCCCACAAAATAGGACAAGACTTTCCTCCTTTCCCTTATTAGGATTTTTCATTTGTTGACCCAGATTTATTCTTTGCCAATTGTGAGAAATCAGAATTGGGGAGGGAAGTACAATTTAAAATTTCAAAATGAATAGGTACTGCCCATACAAAAAGAACAGATGTCTATTATAGTGGAAACATAAAGGTTTAGACTAATAAAAAGGGCATTCCTAAAAAGTATGATACATGAAGAATTTTGAGTTGTAAAAGAGCAGGAAATACTCAATGTGGTAAGAACAAAGAGTTCATTTGGGGGAACGTAAGAGAAGAAGGTTAAAGACGACCAAGCAGTCTGTCTCACATTCTATAAGAAGGCTTTTTTTGTTTATTCTTCTCTCGAAGACTGTGCATTAAATGCTTTAAGTAGTGTGCATTAGTTATGTATTGCATTTTAATAAACTATTAAAAACTTAGTGGCTTAAAATAATAAACAGTTACTATATTATAGTTTTTTGGGGTTTATATGTGTGAGCAAGTCCCAGAGGAGACCTATATAAAAGGTTTCTTAAGGCTATAATCAAGATGTCAACTAAACTGCATTTTTTAAATTAAAATTACTTTTTCCAGATCATCTGGTTGTTGGCAATATTCTATTCCTTTCATTGCAGTTGTAGGAGTGAGATCTCCATTCCCTTACTGTCTGATAGTTGTGATTACTTTCTCTTCCTAGAGGCCACTTGCAGTTCCTGGCCACCTGGCTTTCCCACATGCCTCTTACAGCATATTTACTAATGGTTGAATATTTTTCTTTGTGACTTTCGCTTTATTAGGTTAGACCCACCCAGAATGGGTGATGAACCCCAAATAAACCGATTTTAAAATCTTAATTACAATTGCAAAAATCCTACACATTTGCTATATTCGATTGGCAGAAGCATGTTAGTTCCAGTCACACCCAAGTGAAGAGGATTATACAGGTGTGTGACTCACTGAGGGTCACTCCAATTCTAGTATCCACTACACAGTGCAATATGAAAGTGATGTTTTCTGAATAGTAATCTACTCACTGACATTTCCTATTGAGAATTTTTTTCACTAAAAAATAGAATGACAGGTTTTTTGTGAATATTAGTGCTCTTTTTAACCGTTATCTCCAACAGTCTCATTAATCTGAAAAATCTGACAAATATACATTTTGTAATCTCATTCTACTCCAGAATAAACTAAAAGTTATTTAATGCCAGGTACTCAATTGCAAATACTGTTTCTCAGAAAATTAATGCTACACTTTCTGCCCTCAGACATTCTATTTTAAGAGATTTTGTTTTTTTACTTAAAACATATTTTTTCTGATTGGATAAAAATTGTTTTGTGAAAAATCCAGTTTTTTGCTTCAGTTATCCCAATCAGCAGGTGATTTGCTGAATATTTTATCATAAATTATAATAATCACCATCTCAAACAATCAAATGAAATTTGTGATAATTGTTATGTCCCAAAAGATTACAATTTAGAGAACTTAACATTTTCCTCACTTTTCATCCTACATCTGCACTAACTCATTGCAATTAAGGGTATGGGTCAAACAAATGAAAACTACTAATGAGGAAAAAAAAAGTCTTGTCCTATTTTGTGGGCTGTATTTATTGTACTCTCTAGATAATTGCAGTTCCTTAAAGATTCCCTTAAATATTTTTATTAAAAAAATCTTCAATGAAGTCTATTATTATCTGGGTCTAATGTATTCTTTTATCAAATGGAGTTACTGGATTATTAAAAGGTTTTGAATGTGAAAACTCATGGGTCCTAAATTTATTTTTTAAAATTCTTTAAAACTGTTTCAGGGATGTGGTAAGGTATAAAAATTATGGACTGCACTATGAAAAAGCCTTGAATTTAATTCCCAATTCTGCCTTTGGTACTTACATGATCTTGGTAAACTCACTAAACCTTTTCTAAGAAAAATTCTTTCTGCCACTTATCTCTAAAGATTTTTCTCAAGCAATGTTTCTTGAGAGAGCATACAGAGTGATGTGAAAGTGAATGTGTTTGGCAACAACTCTCCAGTAAATTCCAAAGCAGATTTTCTAGAGCTCATTCGTGTCACAGCTGAAAGTGGGTTGCATAACACTACATCTCAATTCAGTGAAAGCCATTTGACAGAGGGTTCACAGTTTCTGATTAACTAGTGTATATAAGATGAAAAATATATCAGCCAGTACTCAGGTTCCCAAACTACAGAATTTATCTGTTTCCTAAAGTGCTGGCTAAACCTAGAGATCCCCAGGCCAAAGCCTCAGTGACTTGATTCAGTATTTTAAAACTATGACCCAGGGATCTGCAGGTTGATTAACATCTTAAAAGATGCTGATGCAGGACAACCACTCTTCAAAGTGTGTGTGTGTGTGTGTGTGTGTGTGTGTGTGTGTGTGTGTCTGTCTGTCTGCCTATTTTCTATGTAAAGCACTAGACATATTATGTAATCTGAACCAAAAAATTAAATAAACTTAAATTTGAAAAACTCTATCAAACACATCATTCTTTAAATGTCAAATCAAAATGTAGTATATTAAAGGCCCCAAGGTGCTCTTCACCAAAGAGATTAATGTGTCTTTATTCAACTTAATGTTTCACAGATATTTTTGTCCATAGAGCCATTCAGCAGCTAACAACTATTACGGCCTGTTGTAGACACTGCTGGTACCCTCTCAGATCATCTATACTGGGCTGATGCTCTCAACTCCTAGCTTCTGGGAGTGTTAACTACAAAGACTCCCCCATCCAGAAGACTCCTCTCATGGAAATGTCTAGGTTACCCCCATGGCTATTCTGGATTCAACTTACACCAGTTGCAGAGAGCTGATTAAGTTCTTTCCAACTTAGCATCTAGTTATATCGGATGCTGGCAACTTGGTGTTAGTCATATGTGACTATTTGTACCATGCAACTGGCAAATTACAAATTCAGATTCCTTTATGTTGGGAGTTGGTTGTTAAATATTTATCAGAATACTACTGGTTACATCTATAACCAATGACTAAGTGATCTGAGGTATATAAAAGTCCAACTTTCTTGCCTCAGGTTTTCACATTTTGTGGTCCTCTTCACTCACACTTCAGAGCTTCCTCTGAGACAAGGCTAATCATCAGATGAAACCATATCTTTGCTTTACTTTGCCCCCAGCTCTGTTCTGTTTTCATCATTCCCCTTTCTATACAGTGTTGTCCTGAACTCATCTCCCAGGAAATTACTTGCTTGAAATGCCTTATCTCAATATCTGCTTCTAGGGAACCTGACCTGAGACAGTCTCCTTATTAGACCTAGTGTTCCTCAAAGCACTCTTTAAGAAAAACAACAACAGAGGAATTGAGATTCTGTATCTATGACATCCATGATATCTAGGATATCCATAATATCCTCATGAATATTACTTACTTCAATCACGCTTTTGTTCATATAAATATAAATAAGAGTTGAGCAGGTGTATCATATTTGCCCATGGATATCTTGAAGATTAGAACTTTGCCTTGTTCATTCTTTCTATATCCTTTAAGGTCCTCGTGAGTATTGTGAATACCTACAATTTTTTCTCAAACTGTTTTGACAATGTCTGGCAAGGGTACTCTATTAAGCAGTACAGCAATTGCTATAGAGCTGTAGGTTCTGACTCACAAAGCCTGGAGACAGATTCTATTTTATCATTTAATTGACCCAGGGCAAGTAAGTTTGGCTATTTGCAAAACAGATATAATGTGTTTACATCAAATGTCTGTTTTGAGGGTTATATTCCTTTGCAAAGTAGAATAAATGCATTCCACTCAAATATTTGCTATGAGTCTTCATTAGGATAAATAGTATTGAGCTTGGTAACACGTACCAAGAACCTTAGTATTTACCTGGCATTACTGTCTGTCTATTTTAATTACATTGTGTCTGGCACATTATAAGCACTTAATAAGATTGCTTTGCTACAAATATTGTTAAATATTTAGGCAAAAACTAAACTTTAATTTATTTCACAGAGACAAGAATTCACTCACTTGGATTTGAACTATTTTCTTTTCCAAAATATTCCAACGGCCACCTCAAATTTTCTGTGAAATAAAGCAAATCACTGGATTACAATAAAAGATGTCTACAGGTAATATTGTTGGTGATTTAGTTGGCTGAAGGAATAGTAGAAAAGAATGTAGGTAGAATGCAAAGAAAACAATTCCTGAGGACAGTGTAATTATTTCCATGAGAAAGTATCAGATAAAAATGGTGATGTTATTCTGATGTTTACCTGTATCTAACAGGGAATATAGAAACTTTTTTGTTGTTATTTATGCCAAGACATGCCTGGGAAAATGTTATGTGGGTAGTGAGAAAAGGAAATGCACACATATGCACACACACACATACACACACACACACACGCCACACAGACCTTTCTTCTTATGTTCGTAGAAGCCTTGAAATGCTTACAGCTGGGTTGACATATCACGTCAAGTAGGGAGAGTATTTTTTTTTCCTGAAAATTGAGAAGCACAGCAATTTGCCTGTCGGATCAGACAATCTCATCCTGAGAGGTATTTAACAAAGCTACTTGAAAGGGAGATAGAAGCTGCTTTCTTTTGCTTTTAAACAGAGTTTTTATAGGTAATAGATGAGGGTGTGTGTGTGTGTGTGTGTGTGAGAGAGAGAGAGAGAGAGAGAGAGTGTGTGTGTGTGTGTGTGTGTGAGAGAGAGAGAGAGAGAGAGAGAGAGAGAGAGAGAGAGAGAATATGAATATTTCCCTTGAAACTTTCAAGTTTCAAGTTTATTTTCAAGGAGGAGCATACCAGGTGTTCCTGGTTCTTAGATGATGGTTTGCATATTAACATTATTTAAAACTCAGGAAAAAGAAACCAAAATTCCCTTCTATCTCCCACTGCTCTAACATTTCTTCAGTCCTAGGAACAAAACATTTCCCACTGTCTGTAACTGTCTCCTGTTCTAAGGAATAGTCTAAATGTAACCACTCCAGTTTACACTGCAAGTCTGTGCTCTGTGGATCCAAGCTACTGGTTATGCAGTTAGTCATGGTTACAGCAAGTTTATCCTGTAGTGAGAGAAGATACTGTCATTTACAGCTCTCTCCTACCATTGGGCTTAGATGATGCGAGTCATGCGTTTATTTTTCTCCTTTGCCTAAGTAGTGCATTCAAAATCGAACTGGCCCACTAAGACTGTGCTGGGTGCAGATTGCCTGATTCTTCATGACAGCTTCATGAAGGGACGTCAGTTATTTGATTTATCTCTCTCTCTTTTATCTCTACCTCTTACAGTTATTCTTTTTCAGTAACTATTTAATTGTATTACTATCATGTAGGAGTTGTGGGAAAGTTTCCCTGTCATTCTCTGAAGGCTCATTGAAAATCAACTGACAAAATGTAGATTAATATGAGAAATGGCATACTAATTTATTTGATCTTTGTTTTACATGACACGGGATACTTCAGAATGAAGACCCAAAGATAAAGGAAAACTGTCTATATTTATATTTAGGTTCAACAGAGTATCGGCAGCCATGCAGAAATATGATTGGAGAAAAAAAAAAAGGTATAATTGAATGTTAATAAACTGAAGGAGGAAACCCAGCAAGGTCGGTTTGTTTAGATTTTATTTTGGCCTCTCTGTGACATCTCCCTTCCTTCCTTCTGGGTATGGAACTGGAACAGGGCCCTCCTTAAAATGGGAATCTTATGTCCTAAATTCAAATAACCTAGGTCAGAACATTCCTTCATAGCTGGTTTTTAGACAGAAAGGTGAGGGAAAAGTTAGAGTAATATTTTTAGGTTTTATGACTGGCTTTGGGAAGAGGGGTTCTGGTTTCTACTACCATCTTGGAGAAGAAGAATTCTAGTTCCTATGACTAGCATCAGGGAAAAATGAGACTGGGAGACAGGAGAACAGAAGGTTAGAGAGAAACTTTTGCTTCTGAGGCCTTCATTTTTGGGTATCATTTTCTAAACTGCAACGATAGTCAAGGGACCTGAACTTTTCATATTTAATCTCTTCATCTGAAATAGTGAGGATAGACATAGCAACCTTCTTCAAAAGAGAAAACAACAGGAAAGGACTATGATTTTTAAAAAAACTATATCTATATGCCCACTCACACTCGGTATTATTGATCTTCTTCAACCTGTTCACTTCACTTAGTTGCCATCATCCATTAGCTAGAGAGTTTGGGTGGGGAATGAGGTCAGAATTAAATCCCAGAGCCTGGATTCCAACTCAGTGTTTAAACCTGATCAGACTCACTATTTGAACCTCTGTGTGATCAATGTATATTTAATGCTTAAATATGAATATAAATATGCATTCATATTTAAGCATTAATAGAGACTTGTTTCTTAGACACATAAAAACTGAGGCAGAGACTACTTAAGTAAACTACACCATTCTGCTTCTAAAAACTATATCCTGAGTTCCAACTCAGTTTTGTTTGTGTTGATGCCAAATAGTGTTATTTTTTGTCAGCTCCAAGGTTGTCAAGCTTCCCTGATAGTTTCCATAAACTACCATGAGACATGAATTTACACCAAGATGTTTACCATCATTGAACGATACTGGCACTTAATCTCAACCAAGCAAGATTTATTGTTTGTTGTATTCAGTCCATGGGTGTGTGTGTGTGTGTGTGTGTGTGTGTGTGTGTGTGTGTTCCAAGAACAGTGTGTTTCCTTTGGTTGTCATTCTATCAATTCATACTTTTCATTGAAAAGAATATGGAAAGTAGTGAAAGAGTGAGCAAATCAATTATACCATTTAACCTGTGTGTGCCTTTTGTTTTTGTTTTTTTTTTTAACATGGGAGTTTTTGGCCCTCACTTTTTAATATGAAGAACAGAATGTTTAAGTATTTGACTAGGATAACACAAATAAATGGAAGGGTAGGGGCTTATTTCATTACCTCATCTTACCTCCTTCTGATGATATCTGCCTTATTGAATGTTGCTTTCAATTTTCCTGTAGTATTTTTCTGGGAAAGATGGTACTCAGTGATCATGTCTCCTTGATGGACTATATAGGTAGTGTTTATGCAGATTTTGTAAGCCTAATACTGTAAGAAAGTACTCTACTTTGAAGAAGAAATTACAGAGTTACTAATTTAAAACTTTATGATCTGGCTCCAGAGCTATAATAACACCGAAATTTTTAGGTTAAAGAAAAATCATGAGGGCAATAATTGTGCCATTTTCAAGATAGTAGGATATTTCAAAAGCCCCAAGCCACATGTGCTTTACTTTGTTCATATAAATGTTGAAAAGTTTTACCTTGTAATGCACTAATACAATCATTTTCTGTTGCAAGGTCTTATCTCTTCCCCTTTTTATTTGAGAAACTAAGATTTAGGTGCATTTAATATTTTCATAAACAGGCCTCTATATGTTGTTTCAGGTGTCCTATCCCTGATGCCAGCCCCAATCCCTCCTTTACTAATTAAACAATGACATTTGTGTTAAGTAGAATTTTTTTCAATGCAATGTAACTATAACCCCATTCTAAATTTAGTAAACAAAAAAGGGATATTTTTTGTATATGTAAGAAGTCTAAAGATAATCAGAATCCAGAGTTGATTAGCACTAATTTATTGGTTCAATTAATCTTCTCAAGGACACAGATTCCTACGCCTTTCTACTATTCCTAGAAAGAACATGCTGAAGACAGAAAATTATTATTATTTTTTTAAGTGAGAAATCTGGATTTATTGAGAGGACAGAGAAGCTTCCACAGTGGGAGAGGACTCGAAGGGGTTGCCCCCAAAATTATTTTTATGGTCGCAAGATGGTGGTCTCAGTTACAAGGGCCATACGCCACAACTAAGGGGCTATTACTTGGTAGATGCTACACTAAAGGAGTCAGGAAAATCTTTCTCAAAAGCACCTTAGCAACTTCTCAATTGTCTCATTGTCCAGAATCATGTTACATGCCAGAATCTATATCTATCATTAATCAAGGTAGTGGCCTCACTCTGATTGGACAGAAATCTGATTTACCAACTGAATCTGGGGCTGTAGCCGAAACTGTCTCTTTTGAAGAATTTGGAACAATTGTATTTCTTTACACACAAAAAAAGAAGGTGGGGGTGAAATGGGGATTATAGATAGCTATTGGGCAGAGAACAAAACTTCTTTGCCACTGTTTTCTCCTGAATTAATTGATGTTAAATTTACCATAAAGCTTTCTCTGGTGAGGCCAGACAAAGTTGATGATTTCCTTTTTCTGCACTATACCTGAACATTGTACATATTTTGCTGTTGTAATTATGGTATTGCACTGTACAAAATAAAATTAAATGGAGGCCTCTCTTACTATTAATGAACTCCTTATGAACAAGAGAGAGGTGCTTCATTCATTTTCATAGCCACAGCACCTAAAAATGATTGGCTCGTAATTGGTTCTCAATGTGTTTATTAAGTATAATTGGAAAGTAAATTCTGTTCATGAATGTAGTATTTATAAATTCAATATATCATTATGATAACATTTTAAAATAAAATCTCACTTTGCTTAGAAGAAAAAGACACTGCTGTGCAAACATTATAAACGATAGTTAAGAAATTGCACTGCATTTACAAAATACAAAATACAAAGAGAATAATAATCATATAGATTAGAATCTATAGATTAGAACAATTATATAGACTATACATAGGTGTATAGGTGGATAGACATAAAACAATTATAAAAATATTAATATAATCCAGGTGGTTGACTCACATGTGTTTACTATAAAATTCTTTCAACTTTTCATTGTTTGAATATTTTAATAATAAAACCTTATAAAGTAATTTAATCTGTTCCTTGGTTGTAATTACATTATTGTTTTGGGAAAATGGTAATGTAAAACAAGAAAATGTAGAAAAAAGAAAACATTTGATAAGTCACATTGATGTGACTGTTCTTTTTTTTTCTTTTCAGTGATTGTTACTGTGTGGTTTGGGCAAGACAAGTTTATACTGCAAAAAGGTAGTCTCATTCAAATTCTATTATAATAGAGCCTGAAAATTTAAGAAAAAAGTATTTGGGGGTAAAAACTAGTTTCTACATAAAAATTAATATGTAAAAAGTACATTTGGTAGCCGGGCTCGGTGGCTTAGCCTGTAATCCCACGCCTTGGGAGGCTGAGGTGAGTGGATTGCCTGAGCCCGCCGGTTCGAGACCCGCCTGGGCAGGCGAAACCTCATCTCTACAATAAATCAAAAAAATTAGCCGGGCGTGGTAGCGCGCGCCTGTAATTCCGGCTACTCGGAAGGCTGAGGTGGAAGGAGCGCCGGAGCCCCAGCGGTGGCCGGGAGCGGCCACCGCACTCCAGTCTGGGCGATCGAGTGGGACTCCAACTTAAAAAAAAAAAAAAAAAAAGTAGAAGGGTTATACTCTAAAATAATGATAAAAGGTATACTGTAGTAATCACATAAACCAGTAACATAGTTGTTTTATTATCATTATCAAGTATTATGCATTGTACATAATTGCATATACTAAATACTTTTAATACAACTGGTAATGCAGTAGGTTTGTTTACACCAGCATCACTACAAGCATGTGAGTAATATGTTGCACTATGATATTAGGATAGCTATGACATTACTAGGCAATAGGAATTCTTCATCTCCATTATAATCTAATGGTGCCATTGTCATATATGCAATCCATCACTATTAACTGGACATTATAACTCAACATTTATTTTTTCAGTACTTTGAATATATCATTCTACTCTCTCCTGGCCTGCAAGGTGTCTGCTGAGAAATCCACTCATATGAAGATTCCTTTATATGTGATGAGGTTTTTTTCCTTATTTTCAAAATTCTCTTTGTCTCTTTTTGAGAAGTTAATTATAATGTATCTTGGTGAAGATCTCTTTACAATAAATGCTCACTTAACATTGTTGATAAATTCTTGGAAATTATAAAATGATATATAACAAAACCATTTTTTTGTCATCAACATTGTAATGAAATGATGTTGAAAGAAGTGACATTATTTTGAGGACATCCTATGTATAATTTCTCTTAAAGACACAGTTTCCAAGAACTTATCAATGGCGTTAAATGAGGTCTTACTATATATTTAATATATTTGGTGTTCTTTGTGCCTCATTAATTTGAAGAGGTTTATGTCATTATTTTTTTTAAAAAGCTTTCTGTCTCTTTCTTTTTCTCTGCTCATTCTGGAATACCCATAATGTATAAATTGTTTCATTTGATGGTATCCTATAATTCCTATAAGCTCTTTTCACTCTTTTTAATTTTTTTTCTTTTTGTTTCTCTGATTAGGTAACTTCAGATGACCTGTCTTTGATCTCATTGATCTTGGGGCTGGGTTGATGCTGGGGTAGACCTGGAGCCTATGCTCATGGTTGCCCTGGTGCATGGGGATTGGCCTGGAATTTGGTTGTGTAGGTTGTGAAGGCTAGGTTTGTGAGGGCTACTCTTGAGCATGGGACCATGGAGGCTGTTTTAGCTCTGGGATGGGCCTGGAGGCTGGGTCTATGGAGGAAGGCCTGGATCCTGGGATCATGGAAGTTGGCTTGGTGCTGAGGAATGGAACTGAACCCTAGGGCTTCAGGGGCCAGCCTAGCACTGGATGGGTCTGCAGCTTGTGTCTGCAAGGGCTGGGCTAGAGCTGGGGTCCTCAGGTTCTGATCTGGTACTACGGTGGGTCTGGAGGTGCAGGTGCTGGCCTAAAGCCTGAAGCTGCTGAGGCTGTTCTAGTGCTGAGGTGGGCCTGAAGCCTAGGGCTACATGGCGTGCCTGGTACTGTGCCTCTCTGGAGCCTGGAATAGGCTTGGATCCCATGTCTGTAGAGGTGGGCAACCTGTAGCCTGGGGCACAGTGGCTGGCCTTACACTAGGTGTGCTTGGAGCCTGTACAAATGGGGGTAAGCCTGGAGACTGGATCCATAGGTTCCAACCTTGTGCCTTAGACCACAGGGGCCAGCCTGGAGCTGTGGTTGGTGAATGCTGACTTGGTGCTGGGGTGTGCCTAAAGCCTGGCACTGGGGCTGGGTCATGGGGCTTGGCCTGGAGCATAAGTCTGTGGGACTATCATGGTCCTGGGGCTAGCTTGGTGACTAGGGCTGTGAGGGCTTACCTGGGTTTGGGGCAGGTCTGAAGCCTGGGGCTACAAATGCCATTCTGGTGCTGGGGTTGGCCTGGAACCAGGAAGTTCTGGGGTCTACCTGGTGGTGGGGTGGGCCTGGAGACCCATTCTTTGGGGGTAGAACTGAAACGCAGTGGGCCTAGAGATTGAGTCTATGCTGTTGAATAACACATATTCTGTAAGTTATATGTATTATATACTGTATTCTTACACTAAAGTAAACTAGAGAAAATATTAAGAAAATCAAAAGAAGAGAAAATATGCTTACTATTTATTAAGTGCAAATGGATCATCATAAAAGTCTTCATTCTTGTCATCTTCACATTGAGTAGGATAAGGAGGCAGAAGCAGGTCTAGGCAAGAACACCACAGACTTATTCTTTTCTTACCCAAGGTTCAGAAGTTCTTTGTTGTATCTTTGGGTCAATTTCCAGAGTGCTGGAAATCATTGGGTTTTTAAAATTTGTTATTTGTTTTTGTTTTTGAGTTGGAGTCTCACTCTGTCGCCCAGGCTGGAGTGCAGTGACATGCTCATGGCCACCCCAGCGTTGACCTGCTGGGCTCCAGTGATCCTTCCATCTCAACCTTCCAAGCAGCTGGAACTATAGGCATGCATTAGCACGCCTGGCTAATTTTTTGATTTATTGTAGAGATGAGGTCTCACCATGTTGCCCAGGTTGGTCTCCAACCCATGAGCTCAGGCAATCCTCTTGCCTCGGCCTCCCAAAGTGCTGGGGTTACAGGCTTGAGCCACCATGCTTGGCCAAAATGATTGTTTTTGACAATTTGTCCAGCTTTTTAGTTGTTATGCCCATAGGTAAAAATTCCCCAAACTCAGTAGTTTACACAAACATAGGAGTATTTCCTCCATCAAGTTAAAAAGCAACAAAAACAAAACAAAACAACAACTCTTTCAACTGAGGGAGATATCAGTCTTTGGCCACCATCAGTGTGGGAACCAACAGTAACACTGTCCAGGACATTTTTCTACTATTTTACAATGTAGCCTTTAAACCAAACATATGAAGAAAGAAACTAATATTTAATAGAAGATAGACATCAATTTTGATATACATTCCTCTGCTGATGTGATTTGAACTTTGAGCCATGTGGGCAAATCTATGTGGTAGAACAAGACAATAGAAGACCATATGTCTGCAGGATGAAAATGAGAAAATAGGAATGAAAGGAATAGAGGAGAACGTGAATGGAGTTTAATGACTTTTCTTAAGGTCTCCTTTACCTAGATCAAATCTTCCAATTACTTTGTAAATCCTTCAAGAGCAAGCACAGTTTTTTATATGCTGTGAAATTCTTTAATGTAATGTCAGTACTGTGTATGTGTAAAATAATAGTAAAGAGCTCCAATAGTATGGATAGTATGAAGGTTAGATGTGTTAGTACTATGTGAAAATGAAGCCAAAATTCCAATTCTGTAATTCCAACTCTTTCCCCCCACTAGAAGATAGGGCACCGAGGCATTCACATTAACAAAATTTTAGACACACAAGAATCAGATTTTCTGCCCTTTATTTATGAAAACAATATGTAAAAGTAAGCACATTAGGAACCAAAGACAGATGAGCTGCCAAAATTCAGAGGACTTGTCATGTAATGAGAAACAGCATCTAGGAACAGCTGTGCCATTTAAAAAAAAAATCCAGGACGGGCTCGGTGGCTTAGCCTGTTATCTCAGCACTTTGGGAGCCCGAGGCAAGTGGATTGCCTGAGCCTGCGGGTTCGAGACCCGCCTGGGCAACTTGGCAAGACCTCATCTCTACAATAAATCAAAAAAATTTAGCTGGGCATGGTAGTGCACGCCTGTAGTTCTGGCTACTTGGAAGGCTGAGGCGGAAGGATCATTGGAGCCCAGCAGGTCGAGGCTGCGGTGGCCGGGAGCGTGCCACTGCACTCCAGTCTGGGCGATGGAGTGAGACTCCAACTCAAAAAAAAAAAATTCAGACTTACATTTACCATAAATCATTGAATAATATACTTTCAATGAGTGAATTATATGACTTATAAAATATGCCTCAATAAGGTTATTAATAAATATCCAGGAAACAGGAAAAAACCATATTTTTCAAATTATCATATGAATTTTATAAAATACAGATACTAAAAAAAGTTAATTACAGTAAAAAAAAATAGGCAATCTCTTAGGTATTCTAGATAGTTGATTCAAACAGATGTCCTACATAGCTGTACTTTAATACAGGTGACATATGCCACTTTGTAAATGGATTTGTTAATGAAATGTCAGATGCAATTAGAACTCCAGCTATTCAGGAATAAAAGTTGCAACAAATCTACTTTTTCCTTTTTCCAACACATTTATCACCCACAGGTTCAGAAATTTGCTGCTCATATAATCAAATCATCAATGACTTCCACCTTGACCACAGATTTATTTGTATAGAAAAACATCAACAGTATTTGCTAAATATATGCAGTACCTTCCACCTAATTAGTACCTCAGGGCAGGTTGTTTATAAACAGAAAACAATAAGGAACATATTAAATATCCCCAACAGTACTCTCTGCATACTATCAGGTTTAGAAATAAGGAAGAGAGTTTGTGTTTGAAACAATAAGTCAGCTAGCTACCAGACTGCCATTAAGTGCCAGGAAACCAACTATAACAACTTGCCATGAAGAAATAACATCACCTGCAGCTTCAAACACTAGAGAAATGAATAGAATTCCCTTTGGCTGCAAATCAGAAATATCTTTAGAGGGCAATGTGAAAACAGAGACTACATTTTTGTTTTCAATATTAATAAATAAAAGAATACTACTAAAGCTGTTTCACCCTTGATGCTAAATATGGCCTAACTGTGCCCATCCCCCACCTTACAAGAATCACTCCCAAGTGACTGCCTAGTATCGATTTACTGGGATCACTACAGAAATCAGCTACTAATCAGGGAGCATCTGGCTCAAGGGACCTGTAATGGGTTGCAGAGGATTACACATTGTGTTTCACAGGCAGATGAGGTTGCCATCTGGTGGATTTTCTCTAACTAAAAGCTAATAACATTTATAGATATAGGCAAAACAATCCTCCTGTAGCCGAGCAAATGCTGCCACTTTTAGAAATCATATAGTTTCTTTTAACATTTTTTGTCTCCATTTTCTCAACTGTGCTGAATGGGTGCCTATTCTTTGTAACTGAAGTGAGAAAAAAACTAGGATAGTGAATTACGAGGGAGGACCCCCCAAAATTCAAGAATTTATTTATAAAAAGTGTGTCTCTATTCTTACATGTTTAAACTTCTGTCATCTTCAAAGTACTCTCTGGTTGATGCAATACACCTAGTGAGACACTTTTCCCACTGCTCAAAACAGTTTTTAAACTCATCTATCTTGATGCCTTTTAGTGCTTCTGTCGTTTTTTGTTTCACCTCTTCCACATCAGCAAAATGTCTCCCTTCGAGAATTTTTTTCATCCGGGAAAACAAAGAAAAGTTGCTCAGGTTGAGATCAGATGAATAGGGAGGGTGGGGCATGGGGGCCAAGCTGTTTTGGGTTCAAAACTGCTGAACATTCAGTACAGCGTGGGCAGGTGTGTTGTCATTGTGGAAGAACCAGTCACCCATTTGCCACAACTCTGGACATTTCTTCTACAAATTGTGATGCAACCTATTCAAAGCTTCCAGATAAACTTTTCATTGATCGTTTGATCCAGAGGAACGAATTGTGAGTGCACAATCCCTCTCATATCAAAGAAACAAATGATCATTGTCTTCACATTTGACTTCATTTTTCATGCTTTTTTGGGTCGTGGGGAAATGGCAGTTCTCCATCGGCTATATTGCTGTTTTGTTTCAGAGTCCTAACCATAGCATCAATATTCATCACCAGTTATGACACTGGAAAGAAATCAGGATCAGCCTCCAACTGCTCCTTCAAACTAGTGGACACAGCCAAGCAATTGTCTCTTTGCTCAAGCGTGAGCAAGTGAGGTACAAACTTTGCTGAAACTCGTTTCAAGCCCAAATTTTCAGATAATAATTCTGTTTTTATGGGGGGGGTCCCCCTTGTACAGGCCCATGAGCTTGGTGGTCTTTTCCTGATAATCACGTGTCTGACTTATTCTGCTTTCTTTGTCTCTTTCCAAAGTTTTAGAGGATGGTTTTCTAAGGAGGCAATTTTGTGGGGTCTCTCAGGGTCCAGTCAGTGTCTTGTTGTTTGGCTAAGGCGTTAAGAGTTTCATTAAGCCCTGTAAGAAAAATGGAATAAAAAAGTTTAATGGTATCATCTATTAAGTAATTGATGCCAGAATTTTGCTGGAAAGCCTTTTCAAATTGGTCAGAATAATCTAAGACAGACATATCTTTCTTTTGAGTACATCACTGAGTGGCTTTCCAATTAATTTAGTGGGGAAAACACTAAAATGGCCTTAACAAATCAGTGGTTACTCTCTTTGTTTTCGTTGTGGCCATTTCCTCTTTGAATGAAGTCCTCTAGAAGTTTTATCCACTCAGCCAGGCACATCCATTCTTGAGTCAGGACATTCTCCCCAGCATATGAATTAACTGATAGATGTCAGGGAGTCTCAGCTGGTATGTGCTTATGCTTAAATCAAAGTGTTGTTCAGATTTAAGGTAGTTAGTTTTAGGACTAGGAAAATCTTTAACAATGGCCAAGAGTTCAGATTTGGATTAAGAAGTATAAGAAATGGTTGGACCTCTTTCTCATACTCCTGCATTTTCAGTTGTTTTAGGATGCTTTGGGTTTCTTTTTTTTTCTTTTTTGAGTTGGAGTCTCTGTCACCCAGGTTGGAGTGCCATGATGACAGCTCACCTCAGCCTCGAATTCCTGGACTCAGGTGATACTTCTGCCTTAGCCTCACTGCATTTTCAGTTATTTTAAATGGGGCAATAAGAGGAGTTGAAGGCCTATGTAGGGTGGTCTTGGGATAGAAGGCAAGGGAGATAAGGGAAGTTCAGAAAGAGGGTGGTGGCAGAGAATAAAGTGGAAGCAGTGCAGAGGGAGTGAAAGGAGGGGGACGAAGGGTTTTAGAGTACTTGGGGGAGCACGACCTGGGCTAGGAGGATTTTCAAGTTTTTGGATGTGTTGATTAATTTTAGAATTAGTTTCTTTCAAGGAGGCAGAGATCCTTGATTGCATTTGGAGTTTTCAAAGTACTGATTAAAGAAAGCCTTCCACTCTCTTTGAAAACTCCAGATTCCTCTTTGTTCTAATTGCATGCCTAAATAGACTAGCTTGGGGATACTGAAAGTTCCCCATTGTGGCCAACACATTTTAAATCATCCCAGGTTAATTTTATCCAGAACCTTAAATAGACACAGGAATTAGACACAGGAATTTTCTCCATAGTTTTTAAACATAAAGGCTGATAGTGTACCAGAAGGCAGCTGGTTAAGGACCAGTTCCTTAGAACATGGGTTACCCATTGTAATCACCTAATGAGGGTGTCCCTTGGAGTGCAACCAAAGCTCGAACGTCCATGCAAAACCTCAGTTGTAAGCATATCTCACAACATGTGAAAGTGTTCCACAAAATGTGAGCAAACGCTACAGGATCAGTGGAGGCAGATGAACAGGCTCCCTGGAGGAAAAGTCTCCAGACCTCAATCTAAATCGGGAGATCTTGGATCCAAGAGGGCTTACCTGAATCTCCTTCTCAGCAGGGCCAGGAAACAACTGAACAAATAGATGTTCCTGCAGTCCTGATAATGGGGAGAAGGAACGCGGGGGCCACTCCAGATCCCATCCTTGTCACCAGGGAAATGTTAACAAAAACCATAAGGTCTGTAGAGGAAGAACAATGGGAAGCTTTAGTTTAAAAAAGAATCAATCTGCAAATGGGGAGACACAGCCTCTGATGTAAATCAAAAGCATGCACAAGAAAAATGGATCTAGCTTTTTAGGGTAACTTCCCACCCCAGCTTTCAATCAGGTTCACATATGTAAGTGAACAATTAAAACTAGTTCAGTCCCAAATCCTTGAAGGCAATTAAGTCCTGATTGGGTAGTTAGTTTCCAAGCCCAAACTGGAAGTCTCTGTTGGATGTCCCTTTCAGGTTGCTGGTAGGATTTTTCCAGCTGGGGAGTCTGAGCTCCTGTTACAGGAACTGCCTTCCTTACCTGGGAGGAGGCACAAACAGGATGTTCTTTTGGAGCCACCCTTTCCAGGAATACAGGACCATGACCACCCTTTTGTGAATCACCATGGCCACTGGATTAGTTTCATCTCACAATATGAAATTTGTTACAAAAAAAGAATAGCAGTATATTACTCAGAAAAAGAATTGTCCCAGCCACAAGATACATACATACATATATATATATATATATATATTTTTTTTTTTTTTTTTGAGTTGGAGTCTCACTCTGTCGCCCAGACTGGAGTGCAGTGGCCGCTCCCGGCCACCGCAGCCTCGACCTACTGGGCTCCGGCGATCCTTCCGCCTCAGCCTTCCAAGTAGCTGGAACTACAGG
>CAUYQG010286496.1:0-12705 GCA_963574415.1 Tarsius wallacei | reverse complement strand
TTCTGTTTCAAAACTGAGGTTAAAAATATGTTTCAAAGGGTCTTAAGTTACTTTGAAAATTGGAGTGCAGGCCGGGCTTGGTGGCTCAGCTTGTAATCCCAGTACTTTGGGGGGCCAAGACAAGTGGATTGCCTGAGTCCGTGGGTTTGAGACCAGCCCGGGCAACTTGGCAAGACCTCGTCTCTACAATAATTCAAAAATTAGCCAGGTGTGGTAGCGCACACCTGTAATTCTGGCTACTTGGAAGACTGAGGCAGAAGGATCACCAGAGCCCAGCAGGTTGACGCTGGGGTGGGTGGCCTGGGCGACGGAGTGAGACTCCAGCTCAAAAAAGAAAAAGAAAATTGAAGTACAATTGAAGTGAGCCATAAATAGATAATATTTGTATTATAAGAGCTTTAGTTGCTGTGTAAGAGTAGGATTGCGACAGTGTGTTCTGGAAACTGCAAAATAAGGCAGATAATCCTAAAGTAGATTGTAGTCTCCAGTAGGAACAGAGTTTTTATTAGAGACTCTACTTGGTAAATGATTTGTCTTCAAAAATGTCATTGATGTGAATGTTAGGTCAAAATGGAATAGCCATACACTCCTGTAATCATTTAAAGTCCTAATGATAGCACTGTTGCCTGAGCTATTGGTAATTCCTGGCACTAGCTGGGTTTTAGTGCAGTATGATAGGAACTCCTTACTTCCATGAAAACTCATTCTGCTCCTTCACACAGTTTGGCCTTGGGAAAAGCTATGGATAGCAGAGTTAGGACAGAGGAAATGAATATTGATGGTCAAGAGCCTTTATTTGTAGGCTGTTGACCAAGTAGCTGCTATGAATAAAATTGACGATTAGGGAAACCCCCACTACTTAGTGCCTGTGAGATTGATGTTTTGAGACAAATGAAATTTTTTGCTTAGTTAGAGAGGGAGGTAACATTATACATATTGTTGATTATGTAAGAGGTCAAGGGCACTCCAAAGTATTAGCAGAGAGCATCAAATTTAACTCTGTCATTTGATAAATCACTGTAATTATAGTCCTTAAGTAATTAATAATTATTCAGTTTGTCGCTTTGGAAAGTTTGTGGGGAATTATTTTAAAATAATTTTAATAAACTTCACTTTTGAATAATTTTTGATTTACAGAAAAATTGCAAAGATATTACAGAGGGTTCCTGTCTCGTCTCCCCCCCCCCGCACCCCCCAGTTTTGGAGGGTGATTTTGAAAGTCTTGGTCTCAAGAATTCTCAGGAAAGTTTGAAATGATGTCTCACACTTTCTCCTTTCTCCCTTGCCTCTTCAGATTAGTCAAAGCTCTAGCTCCAGCTGTTTAGTGTCAGCTCTCAGGGGAACAAGGGCTGCTAAATCTCTTTCTCAGTACTTCTTTGGAAAAGCTATTAAAAAAAACAATTACCAGGTCATGCTAGCAAGTACAATTCAAGACGAACTTTTAGGTTGGGCAACTTGGCGAGACCTTGTCTCTACAACAAATCAAAACTTAGCCGGGCATGGTAGCCTGCGCCTGTAGTTCCGGCTATTTGGAAGGCTGAGGCAGAAGGATCGCCAGAGTCCAGTAGGTCGAGGCTGCGATGGCCGGGAGCATGCCACCGCACTCCAGTCTGGGCGACAGAGTGAGACTCCAACTCAAAAAGAAAAAGAAAAAGAAAAAAAAGACGAACTTTTAAAACTTATTCGTAATGCTGCTGAGATCGAACTGTCTGTATTGTGTGAGGTGAGATGTGGAACCCAAGATCAGGGAACTCCAAATTCCAGGAGGAGAGCAGCTTGGAAATGCTAGAATTTAAGAATATAACTTCACTATCAAGTAGTTAAGAATGTGACCTTGGAGCCACACTTTCCAGGTTGCAATGCCAGTTCTGCCATTTACTAGCCATGGGATGTAGGGACAAGTGACTTCACCTTTCTGTGCTTCAGTTGCCTCATCTCTAATGTGAGGCTAATAGCAGTCCCTATCTCAAAGGTTATTGTGAGGAGTAAATGGATTATTATGTGTAGACTGTTTAAATTAGTGCCTGGCTGGGCATGGTGACTCACGCTTGTAATCCCAACACTTTGGGAGGCCAAGGTGGGGGGATTGCTTGAGGCCAGGAGTTTGAGACCAGCCTGGGCAACATAGTGAGACCTCGTCTCTATAAATTTTTTTTTTTTAATTAGCCAGGCAGAGTAGTGCATACCTGTGGTTCCAGCTAGTCAAGAGGCTGAGGCATAAGGATCGTCTGAGCCCAAGAGGTTGAGGTTGTGGTGAGCTGTAATCATACCACTGCCCTCTAGCATGGTCAATAGAGTGAGACCCTGACTATAACCAACTAACTAGCTACCTAAGTAACTAACTAACTAACTAATAGTGACTGGCTCAGTAAATGTTAGATATTAACTCAGCTATTATTATTTTTGGCTTCTAAGACTTAGGAGAATTGACCAATCTTTTAATGAACCATTAAAAATACTGAGTAGTGTTGATAAGCTTATTTTTTGTGCTTGATTTGAACAGAAACTCAGCCACCTGTGACAAACTTGAGTGTCTACGTTGAGAATCTCTGCACAGTTATATGGACTTGGAATCCTCCTGAGGGAGCCAGCCCAAATTGTAGTCTATGGTATTTTAGTTATTTTGGTGACAAACAGGATAAGGTAAGTTTTCTGGAACATATTATTATATATTGATGAAGTAAAGTGAACAGCATGAACTGGAGCTAAGAATAAACCAAATTCTAAACTTACATCAAAATGGGGATTTTATTTTGGAGTGTTTCCCAATTTCACTTGGGAAAATTATTGAAACAACTGTTGACATAACTGAACACTTAAAAATGTTTGCTAGTTATTTGATAATTAAATGTAATTGAGATTGCTCTGATAGGAAATACTGGATATCTTTATCCATTAGGCACTCAATATATAATTATGTTATTGTTAAAATTTGTTCTTGTGGCCTGTAATCCCAGCACTTAGGGAGGCTGAGGTGGGAGGATTGCTTGAGGTCAGGAGTTTGGAACCAGCCTAGGCAGCATAGGAGGACCTCATCTCTACAAAAATAAATAAATTAGTTGGGCGTGGTGGTGCATGTCTGTATTCCCACTTATTCGGGAGGCTAAGGTGGAAGGATTGTGTGAGCCCAGGAGGTCAAGACTGCAGTGATCATGCCACTGCCCTCCAGCCTGGTCAACAGAGTGAGACCCTGACTCAAAAATAATTGTTCCCGTGTTCCTGACTATAGCTATATCAACTTGTATCTATATAACACTTTTAAGTTTTTGGGGAATTTTCACATTTACCTTTTTATCTTCTTCTTCTTCTGGAGGGAAATTTGCTAACCGGCCTTCCTCTTCTGTCCTGCCGAGGCGTTCATTATGGTTTAGGTGTGATTAGATAAAGAATCGAGGCTAGCCCAGTCTCGTTGTGTTGCCCAGGCTGGTCTTGAGCTCTTGGGCTCAAGCAGTCCTCTCTCCTCAGCCTCCCAAAGTACTGTGATTATAGGTGTGAGACGCCGCACCCGGCTTCACATTTACCATCTTGTTAATCACATGTAAAGATAGATATGCAAAAACTTTGTGGTATAAAAATAAATGACCATATGGAAAGTGGAAAAACAAGATGTCAGGGTAGGTGAGTTTGCATAGAGTTTCCTAATGCCTGAGGAAAAATGAGGAAAACTTTCAACTTTTCTAGTCAGGTGTAGTTGACTGATATAAGTGAATTTTTGTTAATAGGACTGGATAATTTCAGGTTCTTTATGATAGTCTTATTTGACTGGCCTTTTTTTTTTTTTTTTTTTTTTGGTTTTTGGTTTTTTGAGTTGAAGTCTCACTCTGTTGCCCAGGCTGGAGTGCGATGGCATACTCACAGCCACTGCAGCCTCAACCTGCTGTGCTCAGGCGATCCTTTCGCCTCAGCCTTCCAAGTAGCAGGAACTACAGGCATGCTCTACCACGCCTGGCTTATTTTTTGATTTACTGTAGAGATGAGGTCTCACCAAGTTGCCCAGCCTGGTCTTGAACCCCTGAGCTCAGGCAATCCTTGCGCCTCGGCCTTCCAAAGTGCTTAGATTACAAGCTTAAACCACCGCGCCCAACCTATTTGACTGTTTTATATCTTTATGCTTTCTTTCAGAGTGTGTGTGTGTGTGTGTGTGTGTGTGTGTGTGTGTGTTGATGGGGTGTGTTTGGGGGTTAAATTTGCCCAGGATTTTGAGTAGACAGAATGAGAAGTTGTTATTAGTGTCAGTGCTTTGTGTCAGTGAATTGTGAATTCACTAAGTTCAGGCAGCTTTAGTGGCAGGAAGAGTCAGGAGAACTAGGTTCTGGTTGGTACTGTCACTCTTAGCTGGCTCAGTGGCCTGGTGTAAGTTACTTAACCTCTCTGAACATTAGTTTCCTTGTGTAGGAAATGTGTCCCTACTCACTTCCCTGACTTGTGGGAACACAGACAATAATGTATATGAGAGTTTACTAGTGAGGATGGGAAAAGCTCTTCTTCTGGAGGGAAATTTGCTAACCTGCTTTCCTCTCCCCTTTCCTGCTGAGGCGTTCATTATGGTATAGGTGTGACTTGATAAAGATTCGAGGCTAGTAGGAAGTATTTGCATTCAGAGGGCTTCTAAATATGGAAGCCTGTGATGCTTCTAGCGTGAAACTGGAGTTCCCCTTTACATACTGTTGGCTTCCTCTTGCTCCCCCTAAGGAAGGGCCCTAGGCATTTGGAGTCTTAGAGGTGATTTGTTTTATAATTTAGCCTTGAGAAATTCAGGGAAAGATCCTTAGGTGCCTCTGGATGTAAACCCCATAGTCACCTAAGTTATCTAATTGAAAATATGAGGAGAGGTCGCCTTTCAGGTCCCTTTTCATTCGCCTGTCAAGGATCAATCAGATAGCCATGCTGGTATTCTAGTCCAGAAATAGGCTACTTCCTCAGTGTACATACAGAAATTCAGAGTTAAAAGTAGCTTTAGGAGGCAGTGGAATCATATAGAATTGGGTTTGGAATTTTATTTCTTCCCCTTTCAAGCTGTGTAACCTTGGGCAAGTTGCTTAACCTCTCTGAGCCTCCATTTTCTTGTTTGTAAAATGCAGGAGAAAGGTTATAATAGTACCTACTTCATATGGATAGTGTGTGCCTTAAAAGAGGTGAGATCTTTAATGTACCTGACACAGAATTCGTGCTGGGTAATTGTTAGCTTTAATATTATTACTGTTGTTAGGTTGAACCATATGAAATGGACACTCTTATAGGTCAAAATGGTTGAATGTTGTCAGTGTTACTTGGTTCAGCCTAATATTATCATTTAATCTTGTTCCCTCCATTTTGCCCCTGAAGAGACCAGATAGAAGCAATAAGGGTGACCTGTGCCCTGCCTAAGGCCCGCTCATTGATTGTAGCCATTTGATAGCGGTGACAGCTATCAATCCTGCAGTTGTGAGAAACACGGAAGATTCCTTCCAGAACATCTCCAGTGACAGGAGATGTTCTGTCTGGGCCATTTGAAGTTTACCAGCAGGAGGCTGAAAATGAGTGGCAGGAGTAATTTCCTTCTCCTCTTTGTGTCATTTGGGTCCAACATTAGTGTCATCAAGCAGAATTGAGAGTTCTGAAGCATACTGAAGCAGTGACATTATGATAGTTTGTACATATCAGGGGATTATGTAAACGTCTAAAGGTCTCAGGTTACTAAATGAGATAAACTCTTGAGGTCATTCTCAGTCTTCAGATTAGAGCCTCATCAAGGTGAGAAATAGGGATTTGTAAATGATTTTTGAAAAGATTAATGTAAATTGTTTTAGCAATGTCAAATAGTTCCTTAGTCTGGCAAGTAGAAGAAGAATCTGGCATCAGATTTTGGTTATCTTTCATCACCAAGAGATAAGCAAGTCCCATTGGACGAATTAATCAAAAGGCATTCAGAGAGGCAGAAGCTGAAGCTGACTCCCTTCCCTTCTGAAAAAGGAATTCTGGAGTTGGGAAAGGTGCCATCCAGCCAAGTAGACATTGGTCCTGAGTGGGAGAGATTAGTTCCTGGCCTTGGTCTTTGATAACGTTGCAAAGGAGGCCAGATTCCCTGAGGGGTGGAACATAATGTCATATTGCAGCTACCAGTGGAATGATTCACCAAAAGCAAAAGTCACATGGGAGACATCACACATACCTCATCAAGATCTGATGGAAGGAATTTAGTTCCCTATCTGATGGAGAGAGGCATGCTTGACTTGGCGATCTTTGATAATTGGGGTTCTTACTTTATTAATGCCAACTTAATAGTATTTACCTAGAACTTTGAAAGAAATATTAAAAAATTATTCTTTCCCTCTATTTTGTGTCTTCTAAGTTATGTTTTTATTCATATGCCCAAAATGTAAGATTCAGATTTAGATATGAAAGTATTTTTTAATTTAAAAATTTCATTATGATAATGTTTGTGCAATAAAATTCCTCAGCCCACTAACTGGGACAATGTCAATATAATAAGAGAACTGACATTTTCCCACAACGATTCTAATTAATGGTATTTGACTGTACATTTCCACCTGGTGTCCTCAAAGGGCAAATATAGCTTCTGAACAAGAATTATCAAGGATCCTTGAGTCAGGATGGCTCCTTAAGAGATGTATAGGACTTATGCTTGTAAGATGGTGAGGTTAGTAAAATTCACATGTGAAGCCTTCCTGCCACCATTACTGTGATTCCAGGATCTGGTCTTCAACATCACAGTCTCAAAAACCTCATTTGGTCAGCACACATTTCTCTCTCAAAGGCCAGCTTCTTACGTTCTAGGAAGACTTCTGTCAGCATAATCGATACATTTCATCCCAGTAGGCAGAGCCTATATGAGAAGCCAAATGATAAGTAGGTTTCTTGGCAAGGAATCAGGAATTAGTTGTAAAAATGTACTTGTCTAAGAATAGCTGGAGGCCCCACTAAGGGTAAACAAACTTCTCTGTGGGACACAAATTTTCAGGGTCCATGTAGCTAAGCCACCATCTCTTTTCTCCCCACTAGGATTGTGCCTGCAAACATTTCCTTTTCTGTTTTTCCTTTCTCAGAGCGCTGCCTTGACTGGATCTAAGGGCTGTTTTGTCTCTAAAGTGATTTTGTTTTCCTGTCTTTGTTGTGCTTTATTCATTGTTCATTTGCTAGCTACTTTTCAGGGGGCCTCCTTAGGTCCTGGTTTTGGGAATATCTCACAGTTGTCGTCATGCTCAGCTGGCAGCAGCATGTGAAATGGCAAAATAGCTCCCTGGGGTGGTACATAGATGTAACTGTGGCAAATTTTCCCCTTTGTGGCAATCAGCACATATATAAAAGGAAATACTATCTCAAACTTGAGTCAGAAACTACTGGAAAACAGGAAGCGTTCTCTTTGGAGCTCTGATTAAAAGCAACTCCATTCTTAATTATTCCAACTCTGTCAATTTGGGACATGTTAATTTCCTAGAGAGCCCTTTAATCTCATTATTCGAAATCTTAATAACCAGATTGGTGATTTATGTCTATGATGTCTATAAGCTGGCTTCCTGTGGTTCCTTAGAGCTTGTCTACTTTTCAGAAAAAGAGTGCACATACTCCATGCATATAGCAACCTTTGAAATTTATATGCATGTGTGAGATAGTCAAAATAGTCAAACAGTACAGAAAGGATTTAATGCAAAGTCTTTCTTTGGCCCTCAGACACCCTCCTTTCCTTTATCTCCCCAGAACTAACCATGATTACTGGATTCTTAAAACAATCCTTTTTTACCTTGTTTTTTTTTTGTTTTGTTTTGTTTTGTTTTGTTTTTTGAGTCAGAGTCTTACTGTGTCGCCAGGCTGGAATGCACACTCATGGCTACAGCAGCCTTGACCTGCATGCTCAGGTGATCCTTCCACCTCAGCCTTCCAAGTAACTGGAACTACAGACATGTGCCACCGTGCCTGGATAAGTTTTTACTTTTGATTTGTTGTAGAGATGAGGTCTTTCCAAGTTGCCCGGCCTGGTCTCGAACTCCTGGCCTCAAGCAATCCTCTCACCTCCACCTCCTAAAGTGGTGGGATTACAGGAATGAACCACCACCCCGGCCTGTTTTTTACCTTGATCTTGATGGTGTAATACATTTGCTTGGAGGTGAATTTTGATAATCATGTTGTTTTCTTTAAATTTGCTTTTAGACAGTTGATGTGTTAGCATAGTAGGTTTATAGAAAAATTTCATGATGTTTACACATTTAAAATATGGAAACTAGTTGGGCTTGGTGGCTCAGCCTATAATTCCAGCACTTTGGGAGGCCAAGGCTAGTGGATTGGCTGAGCCCATGGGTTTGAGACTAGCCCGCACAATTTGGTGAGACCTTGTCTCTACAATAAATCAAAAATTAGCTGGATGTGGTAGCACATGCCTGTAGTTCCGGCTACTTGGAAGGCTGAGGTGGAAGGATTGCCAGAGCCCAGCAGGTTGAGGCTGTGGTAGCCATGAGTGTGCCACTGCACTCCAGCCTGGGCAACAGAGTGAGACTCTAACTCAAAAATAAAATAAAATATGGAAACTCATCTTTTGTCTACACCAGTTTTTCATTGGTGGCACTACTGACATTTGGTGAAGGGTTTGCTGTGGGGGGTTGGGGACTGTCGTATGCATGGTGGGATGTTCAGCAGCGTCCCTAACTTCTACCCACTAGATGCTGGTAGCCATCGCCTCCTAAATTATGACAACCAGAAATGTCCCTAACTATTATCAATCATCCCAGAGGGTGGAAGGGGGAGCAAAATCTCCTCTATCTGAGAATCTGTGATCTATACCATTTGAGAACTTACTGTTTTTTAAAACACATTTGAGCATGCTAATGTTTTGTTATTTAAGTGTATCTTTGCATCTTTACTGAAGCAACTTTTTTACCTCTCCTAACCTTAGAAAATTGCTTCAGAAACTCGTCGTTCAGAAGAAGTAGCCCTGAATGAGAGAATTTGTCTGCAAGTGGGATCCCAGTGTAGCACCAATGAAAGTGAGAAGCCCAGCATTTTGGTTGAAAAGTGCATCTTGCCCCCTGAAGGTAACAACTGAAAGCACTATCTCTTGATGTTTAGAGACTAACCCCAAATGCTCTATATGCTTATATGTTCATTGTTCATTAATTCATTCAGTTCTCAAACATATCCCGAGTCTGATAAGTGCCAGGCACTGTAG
Source organism: Tarsius wallacei (assembly GCA_963574415.1). Lineage (NCBI taxonomy): Eukaryota > Metazoa > Chordata > Mammalia > Primates > Tarsiidae > Tarsius > Tarsius wallacei. Next base: position 3,545 of record CAUYQG010286496.1, on the reverse strand, counting down.
TAGGTACTGGCAACACAGTGAAAATATGACAATGCCTCTGCCTTTCAAGGAGCTCACAGACTACTTGAATAACAATGCCTAATAGTTATATAGCACTTAATAATCTGAAAAATGATACACACATGCGCGCGCGCACACACACACACACACACTCACACACACACACACACACACACCCCTCCCCTAAATTGAACCTCAAAGGCTTATTTCATGAAGTGAGTAAGGCATGTATTATTATTACTCTGACCCGTTTTATGAGGAAGAAAGGAACTGAGTGACTTACTAGGGGTCTTCACATTCCAGGTCCAGTGCTTTAAAAAAAGAAATACTATCTTACTCATTATATATGGAGATTAGTATGATATGCAAGATATGTTTGGGAAAAGATATTTAAAAAGCAAAATAGGATGCTGGCCTAGCTTCAGTACAAGTCTAGCCCTTAGGAATAGCTGTCTGGTAGTGAGGTTGGTAACTGTTCCCCAATCTTACCTCACCCAATGTCCTTCTGGCTCATATGTTACATATAGGGAGTAGTGTATACTGATTAAGAATGGTAATCAGTATAGGCCAGCTGTCTACATTGAAGTCCAAGCTATGCCATCTATTAGTTGTGTGACCTTGGGCAAATTACTCTCTGCACCTCAGTTTACTCATCTGTAAAATGGGGATGATGATGGTATCTACCTCCTAAGATCGTTGGGAGAATTGCATAAGTCAGTATATATGAGAAGCTCAGAGTAGTGCCTGGCAAATGCTGTGTATATATATTATCTATTAATATTATGTTGTTTCTTGGTTGGGCAGGAGAGGGCCCATCTCCCACCTCCAAATCCTATCAGTACGTGGCTGATGCTCCATGCTATTCTCTCTACCTGCTTTGCACTGATCACAAGCACTTGAAGTACTCTTGGTAATATTATAAACTCCAGGACTGCTAGGAAACTGGGAGCATGGTTTTTGTTTTTTGTTTTTTGAGGTTTTTTTTTGAGTTGGAGTCTCACTCTGTCGCCCAGGCTGGAGTGCAGTGGCACACTCACGGCCACCCAGCGTCAACCTGCTGGGCTCCAGCCATCCTTCTGCCCTTAGCCTTCCAAGTCGCCGGAACTACAGGTTCATGCTACCATGCCCGGCTAATTTTTTATTTTTTATTGCAGAGACGAGGTCTCACCAAGGTGCCCGGGCTGGTCTCAAACCCGTGGGCTCAGGCAATACACTCGCCTCGGCCTCCCAAAATGCTGGAATTACAGGCTGAACCACCAAGCCCGGCCTCCGGGATCGTGGCCTTAAAACAACTTACCTACCCTATTCTCATTTTTTATGAGTTGAATAATCGGAAAAAAGCCCCCCAAATTATACTAACATGCTAAATAATTGATGATGGCTCAGTACAGGACCTTGTTAAGGATCATGAAGGATAACAAGCTTACATTTTAAACAGAGGCATTTAGTTTAAAGACACGACATCTTAACTAAAATGGCTTTATGAACATAGAGATTGTTCAGGTCAGAAAGATTTCAGGGCTCCTAAAGTCACAGCACAAAATAGACAAATACCAAGGGTTAAGTTATGCTTGTCTTTTCCAGAATTGCTTCAGGAGGCATGTTTATTTTTTAAAACAAGATGTGTCAGTATTGATCAAAAGACAGGAGGGTATATTATACCTCAATAAAGATTTTTTTTTAAAGAAAGACGGGTATATATAAAGGTTGTTTGTGTTTCTGCATCCACTTAGGAATTCTGTAATCATTGCCTATGACTGAAATATGATTGATCTTTAACCTCTCCAGTTAGATGTGCAAGAGTTAGGGTCCCTCCTGGATAGCAAAGATTATTTCCTTGTATCCAGAGGTCAGAGAGAAGGTTGTGAACAAATTAGATTTGGGTTTTCTCCATCGTGGATGATTTTTGGGTACGATGATGTGAGAGATTAGGGATTTGCTTTGTGGTAAAGCAACATGAAACATCCTCACCATCCCCCATGCCACAGAGCAAATGACTGGTCTGCGTTAACAGGAAAGAAGGGTCCTAAACTCTTGGCCTGGATATTCTAGGTGATCCTGAGTCTGCCGTGACTGAGCTCCAATGCGATTGGCACAACCTGAACTACATGAAGTGTTCTTGGCTTCCTGGAAGAAATACAAATCCTGACACTAATTATACTCTCTACTATTGGTGAGTATGTACACTCGAGTTACTGGAGGACTGACTGTAATTGTGTTGGGAGCTTTTGGGTCCAACCTAATTAAAACAACAGTCTATTTCTTTTCTGCAAACCTGAGAAGATAGGCAGTTTGCTTCAACTGAAAATACATCTGTGCCGGGCTCAGTGGCTCAGCCTGTAATCCCGCGTCTTGGGGGGCTGAGGTGAGTGGATTGCCTGAGCCCGCGGGTTCGAGACCCGCCTGGGCAGGCGAAACCTCATCTCTACAATAAATAAAAAAAAATTAGCTGGGCGTGGTAGCGCACGCCTGTAGTTCCGGCTACTCGGAAGGCTGAGGTGGAAGGATCACCGGAACCCAGCAGGTCGAGGCTGCAGTGGCTGGAAGCGGCCACTGCACTCCAGTCTGGGCGACGGAGTGAGACGCCAACTCAAAAAAAAAAAAAAATAGAAAAAGAAAATACATCTGCTTTTGGTGTCTACATAAAAAAAAATTCTATTTTTAAATATAGATCTATCTTGCAAAAAATAAAATGCATGGGGAGATCACATAAACCCTTCAACCAGTTTCTCCCAATGTATCTTGTGGAACAGTAGTGTGATATCAAAAACAGAAAATTGGCATTGGTACAATCTACCAGCCAGTACTTGTGTGTGTACGAGCACATAGTTCTGTGCAAGTCTATCACATGTAAAGATACAGAATAGTTCCATTACCACAAGGATCCTTTGAATTGCCATTTTATAACCACACCTACCTCCATGGTGTAACCTCCTTCCCTCCACACTCCTGTCCCCTAGGTCTTTAAACTCTGGCAACAACTCATCTGTTCTCCACGTTACTGGAGTGGAATCCTGCAGTATATGACCACTTAAGACTGGCTTTGTTTGCTCAGCATAATGCCCTTGAGAGCCATACAACTTGTTGTGTATATCAAGAGTTCATTTGTTTTTTTGTTTTTTTGAGTTGGAGTCTCACTCTGTCGCCCAGACTGGAGTGCAGTGGCCACTCCCGGCCGCCGCAGCCTCGACCTGCTGGGCTCCGGAGATCCTTCCGCCTCAGCCTTCCAAGTAGCTGGAACTACAGGTGCGCGCTACCACACCCGGCTAATTTTTTGATTTATTATGGAGATGAGGTCTCGCTTGCCCAGGCGGGTTTCGAACCCGCGGGCTCAGGCAATCCACTCATCTCAGCCTCCCAAAGTGCTGGGATTACAAGCTGAGCCACCGAGCCCGGCTAAGAGTTCATTTGTTTTTATTACTGAGTAGTATTTCATTACATGGATGTACCAGTTTATTTAGCCATTCATTCATTGAAGGGCATCTCAGTTATTTTCAGGGTTTTTTTTTTTTTTCCTGTTATGTATAAAGCTTCTACAGTTACTC
>CAUYQG010286495.1:0-16536 GCA_963574415.1 Tarsius wallacei | reverse complement strand
AACTCTAAATGGATCAAAGACCTAAATGTAAAATCTCACACTATAAGAACCTTAGAAAATGCAGGAGATTCCCTTATGGAAATTGGCACTGGCAACCAATTTCTGATCAAAACCTCAAGTGCTCATACCATAAGAGATAAGACTTCAGACAAGTTGGACCTCATCAAATTAACAAGTCTGCAAAGCCAAAGAAATCATCAAGAAAGTGGGGAGACAGCCCACAGGCTGGGAAAAAATATTTGCCAACTGTATGTCTGACAAGGCCTAACATCTAGGATCTACAAGGAACTCAATGTGTGAAAAAGAAAAATAACAAACAAACAGCCCCATTACAAAGTGGGCAAAAGATCTAAATAGACAGTTCTCAAAAGAAGACACATAAGCAGCCAACAGATATATGAAAAAATGCTCAGCTGTATTAGTCATCAAAGAAATGCAAATTAAAACTACATGAAATACCACCTAACTCCAGTCAGGATGGCTATCATTTATAACTCAAAAAACAACAGATGCTGGAAGGATGCAGGGAAAAGGGAACACTTCTACACTGTTGGTAGGAGTGTAAACTAGTACAGCCTCTGTGGAAACAAGTGTGATGATTCCTAAAAGATCTGAAAATCAACCATAATACCCTGCAATCATCCTACTGGGAGTATACCCGGAAGAACTCAAATCACTCTTTAAAAAAGACACCTGCATATGTATGTTTATGGCAGCATTGTTCACAGCAGCAAGAAGATAGAACTAACCATGCCGCCCATCAAAAGAGGACTGGATTAAAAAAAAGTGGTACATATACATGATGGAATATTATGCAGTCATAAAGAAGGACAAAATCATGAACTTCACAGCAACCTGGATGGATTTAGAGTCTATAATAACTGAGTGATGTTTCACAGAAACAAAGAACTGAGTATCACATGTTCTCACTAGTAAGCAGACCTTGAAAAATTGTCATAATACCATAACAAAAGGATTGGCATTAGCGGGAAATTGCCAAGAGGGGAGCAGGGAAGGGGGATTGGCAGTAGTGGGAATTTGTCTGGGGAAGGGGAACATACCTCATCAACAAGGGTACTTGCATAATGAACATTTGCATATCTAACCCTGAATTATACACCACATCTTTAAAATAAAAAATAAAGAAAACTAAAAAGGTCAATGTAATTGACACAGCTTTAGCTAGAGTGATCAAGAAAAACAAAACATACAAGCTCAATAAAAATAAATGAGGCATCATCGTTACAGAATACAGACGTTAAAATGATAACTTGAAAATACTAAAGTGGTTCTATGCCTATAATTCTTACAACTTAAAAGAAAAGGAAAAGATACATGGAAAAAACAGCCTGCCTTGTCTGACTCTTGAAAAAAAAAATGCATGTATATGCCCAAATAATTTATATCTGTTAAATACATTGAATTCATTTAAAAAGGCTTTCTTACTCAAGACCTTACCATATGAAATTACAGGAAAATTTAACCAAATATTTAATAAATAAATAATATTAATCATTCACAAAATTTTTCAGAATACAGAAGAGGAGGTAACACCCCTCCATTCATATTCTGAAGTCAATATCACCTGATTCTAAAATCAGAAGACAATATACAAAAACTTCTGACCAATGCCTTTCACGAGCCTACTTGTAAAATCTTTAACAAAATAATATCAGATAGAATTCAGCAGCATGTAACATGAATATTGCATCATGACCAAGTAGAATTTATACAGAAAATTCAAGGCTGGATCAACATTTTAAAAAATCCATTATTATAATTTAACATATCAGCAGACAAAATAAGGAAAACTTACTTTAATAGATGTATAAAAGTATTTAACAAAATATAGCAATCATTTATGCTAAATATTTTCAGCAAACTAGAATAGGGTGCAACTACATTGTTCTTGTAAAGATAATCTACAAAAAAAAATCTAACTTCAAAAATCTAATATTATTTTTACCTAAAAAGCAAGAACAAAGGTATGATTTATTTTTTTACTAGTCCTCATCAATATTTCACTGGGCTTCTATCAAGTTTAGTATAATAGGAAAATTAAATATAATTCATACAGATGGGGAAAAAAAGTTTTACATAGAATTTTAAAAAGTAATTTTTATAAAAACTACTAGAAGTAACAAATGTAGAAAGTCACAAAAGGCAAAGTCAAAATACACACTTAAATCACATTCCTACAGACTAGTAATGGGTAGGTGGTAATTAAAATTATGAAACTGTAAACCCCAAATAAAATCCAAAGATCTCCCAACAGACTGAATGGACCACTTGTGGCCAAGGGAAGGGTGAAAAACTAAATCCCAGGTCATGACAGTAAAAAGAGTTTAGAAGTCACTCGTTATATCCCCTCTCCTGTAACTGATTATCATTAATATTAAAATTGAGATCATAAAACTAGCAAAACAAACTTGACTTTGGTATAGTATCAAAAGACAGATAGTAGGCCCTAAAGGAAATAAAATACTTTGCTCCAAAATATGTTCCTTTGAACATTTAAAACTGACCCTGCAAAGCAGTTTCTTCAGAAAGTTGACATCTACAGAGAGAACACCTTTTAAAACATTTGTCACCTATCCTCTCTGAAGTCTGCTACTCAGAGCCTTCATATACATATTAAGAATATTGACTTCCTCAACTCCCCTCTTATTTTAAATCAGCATTTCTTTTACTATTTCAAATTATTTAGACAGTGATAACTCTTTCTACCAAATGTTGAATCTACCTATGACCAGCAAGCCGTGCTTGGAGCTTGGAGTTGTCCCACCTTTCTGAGCCCAACTAATGTAAACCTCACATGATTTGTGTTTTACCTGTAACTTCTGTCTCTTTAAGAAGATATAAAACCAAACTATAATTCAATTATTTTGGACACATATACTCTGGACCTCTTGGGACTGTGCTATGGGCCTAGGTCACTCATATTTGGCTCAGAATAAACCTCTTTAAATATTTTACAGAGTTTGGTATTTTTGTTAACAAAACAGAAGAATAACATATGCAGTAGAGTAGTATTCAAAACAAGAATTATTTCAGTATAAATTTAACAAAATATATGTTCTAAAAACTATAAAACAAAGACCTAAATAAGTGCAGAGTCATATTGTGCTCCTTGATTGCTGAAATGTCAATTCTGATATAAAAATACAGGTAGAATAGAAGGAATAAAGTTTAATGTTGGGTAGTGCAATACAGTGACTATAGTCAACCATAATGTAGTGCAAATTTCAAAAAAAATCTAACAGTGAAACAAGAATGCTTCTAACATGAAGAAATGATAAATGCTTGAGGTGATGGGTACCCCAGTTAGCCTGATTTGAACATGATACATTTTATGTTTCTATCAAAACATCTCATGTACCATATAAATATGTACAACTATTATGTATTCATAACAATTAAAACTTTTGAAAAACCAATATAGAAATCATCAATTCACCTCAAGCTGACTTATCAATTCAATGAAATTCCAATAAAAATCCCAGCAATTATTTTGTAAAACTTAAAAGATGTTTCTAAATTTTATAGAAAGTCAAATAATTTTAATGTTGAAAAAAATTTGAAAAAGAAAAAATGTAAAACATTCACTACTTGAAATAAAGACCCACTGTAAAGCAATAGTGATCAAAAGAGTATGATATTGAAGAAAATGTAGACATATGGACAAATAGAACACAATAGAGGGTCAGAAATAATCTAGCACAACTAGAGATATATAATTTTCAATGAATTAAATGAATGAATTCAATGAATTAAAAAATAGGCATGAATATATAAATTGTAAAAGGCAATATGATAAATCCTCAATAGTTTACATGACATATGAAAATTATGTCAAAATGTATCTTAGACAATTCCTTAGATCTTAGCACAAATATCACTTCCTTAGGGAAAAGGTCCTCCATGCCTAGAATTTAAAATAAGTGCCCTTTACTATATTTTGTCTGTTTCTTTTAATGTATGTTTTATTTAACTTGCAGTTATGTATTTTTCTTTGTTATGTATTAATATCTATTTTCCTCATTAGAATTCAATTTCTAATTAATCCTCTCTTCATCTTTGCCTCTCAGGCAGTTTTATGAAACAATTTCTTTAATACTTGCTTCTTTCCTCATAAGCCTTCTTAACCAATTTCTGAGGCTGAGCAGATGGCATGTACTATTCTGATCTCCAAGCCCCTATGTTTGCCTCCAGGGCCCAAGCTCGTAAATAAGAAAAAAATAGTGGTTAATATATGATATATTCCATAATAACAAGGTAATAACTCTCACATAATAAAATTATTATATCCATTTTCAGTCATATAAATATAATTATATTTAAATAAGGTTGAGGGATATGTACACCTAAAGATCAGACACACATCATACTAACAAATATGACCTCCTATGTAATTCCTCTCACCTCTTATAGTTCACCAGATAACAATGCTATGAGATATAGAAAATATCTTAAAAACAGGTCACTTTGTACAAGAAATAAAAAACAGCTGTCAGAAAATTGTATAGAAAGTTACATGTTTTGGTCTACTCGATAAAAAAATCAGAGTTCATAAATGAAATTTGTACAGACTTTTTTTTGTTTATGTCTTCCACACTACAGATACTTATTTTTATAATAGCTTTAGAAATATAATTTCATGCTACAAAATTCACTCATTTAAAGAGTATAGTTTATGATTATAGAATATTCAGAGTTGTGTAACCATCAGACAATGAATATCAGAACATTTCTGCCATCCTAACAGGAACCTTAAAGTCATTTCTCTTTTCTCGTAATCATCCTACCTCCCAGTTCCAGGTAACTACCAATTTCATTTTTGGCTTATTATATATTGGCTTATTGTAGACAGTTTATATAAATATAATCATATAATATGTGGTCCTTTGCAACTGTCTTTTTTACATAAGATAGCATTTTTAACATTCATCCATGTTGTGGCATGGATCAGTACTTACTGACTTTTATTGCTGAATAATATTACATTGTTTGAATATGTCCCCTTTTAAGTTCCTTTTCATCAACTGATAGACATTTAGGTTGTTTCCGTTTTTTGACCATTATGAATGATGCTGCTAGGAAAATTTGTGCCCAAGTTTTTGTGTGACTATATGTTTTCATTTCTCTTGGTTATATCTATAAGGGTTGAATTGCTGACCCATATGAGGGCTATAGGTTTATCATTTCTGGGAACTGCCACAGTGTTACCAAAATAGCTGTATCATTTACATTCACACTAATAGTGTTTGAGGGTTCCAAGTTGTGAATACTCTTGTCAACTCTTGTTATTATCTGCCTTTTTGATAATAGTTATTTAAGTGGATGCACAGTGATATGTCATTGTGGTTTTGACTTGCATTTCCCTGATGGCTAATGATGATAGCATTTTTTCACTTTTCATGTGATTATAGAACTTTATATAGTTTATTTTGGAGAAGCATGTATTCATCTCTTTGTTAATTTTTATTTGTATTGCTTCTCTTTTTACAACTGAGTTGTAATATTTTAAATACATTGTAGATACAAAGTATTTATCAGACATAGGGCTTGCAAATATTTTTTCCCCTAAATTATCTTTTCACTTTCTTGTTGGTGTTGTTTGAAAAACTATTTGTTTTTAATTTTTGAAGATGTTCATTCCACAATATTTTTCTTTTATTACTTGTGCTTTTGGTATCATATTTAATAAACTATTAATTAATCCATAGGTACCAAGAAATACGGCTATGTTTTCTTCTAAGAGTTTACAGTTTTAAATCTTACTTTTAGGTCTTCGATCTATTAATTTTTAAAATATAGTATGAAGTGGCATCCAACACTTTTTATAGGATATCCAGTAGTCCCAGAACCATTTGTTGAAAGATTGTTTTCTCCCCATTGAAATATCTTAGCACCATTGTGGAAACTCAACTACCCATTAGAGTTTATTGATGAACTCTTAAATTCTATTTCGGTGATCTATATAACCATCTTGATGCCAATACTACACTGTCTTGATTACTATGATTTTTTTCAGTAAGTTTTGAAATCATGAAGTGTGAGTCCTCCAATTTGCTCTCATTTCCAAAGACTATTTTTTTGCTATTCTGGACCTCCTGCACTTTCTTTTGGGTTTTAAGATAAGTTTCTTTTTTCAATTTCTGCAGAGTCTTGCTGGGATTTTGATGAAGATTGTATTGAGTCTGTAGACCAATTTGAGGAGAACTACCATCTTCACATTAATAAAGCTTCCAATATATATCATCTCATTGAGATGAAATTCACATGGGCTATCCAGGTAGTCCATAAATCTAATGAATATTTTTCTTAGAAGAGACATTTTAGGCCAAGTACAGTGGCTCATATCTGTAATCCCAGCACTTTGGGAGGCCAAGGCAAGAGGATTACTTGAGCCCAGAAGTTTGAAACCATCTAGGCAGCACAGTGAAACTTTTTTTCCATAAAAATCTAAAAATTATCCCAGCATGTTGGTGCACACCTGTTATCCTAGCCACTCTGGAGGCTAAGGTAGAAGGATTCCCTGAGTCTATGTTTGTGCCACTGCACTCCAGGCTCGATGACAGAGATCCTGTTCAAAAATAAAAAAATAAAACAAAATGAAGGAAAAAAAACCCCTGAATTATTCAATTTCCTCATGAATAGAACTTTCTAAAGTATTTGTTGTTAATTTCACTTCATTGTTGTTAGAGAATACACTTTGTGTGATTTTATTGCTTCTAAATTTATTGAGTCTTGTTTTATATCCTAACATGACAACTACCCTGAAGAACATTCCACACACATTTAATAAAAATATATATTTTGTTGTTGCTGGATAGAGAGTATTCTACGGATGTCTCTTAAGTCTAGTTGGTTTGTTGTTACCCGTTTTGAGTATGAGCTTGGAATACAAAATTGTAGAACTGCTCTGACTTTTTAGTCTCTAGAAATATTATCCTGACAAATATCTCTTTCAATTTTAATGTTTATTGTATTCAGGGACTGTTTTATTCTTTGCATCTTTAGTTATCATGAAATTATTTTTTTCCGTGCTTTCCTATTGCTGGAATTCAGTACTTCTGCTACAAAATTAAGGACCAAAATATATACACTAAAATGCAAATAAATTATTTAACTACATGATGGCTATATAAAGCAGTCAAAGTAAAAGATTCTTATGACCCATTTCCAAGCTCCCTTTATATGCATGCTGTAACGTCAAATGTCCTCTCATTCAATAAATGATGGCAGATCATTGCAGACGTGTCTACATTAATTTGCTCTTAGATGTAATACAAGTAAAATAGTCCCAGTACTTCCTATAAACTTTTAAACTAAATCATACGCATATAAAAGCCATTTTCTTATAGTTTAGTAGAAACTATGACATTTAAAAGTGGGTATTTATTATTCCTGTCCATCACAGTATGCAGCTCAAGGCCCTACTTTTTTAAATGAAAATATTTCAGGAAACGTAACATTAAATAAACTACTACAGCCAGCAGAAAGTTATAGAGCAAAGATAAAACATATATAGTAAAATAAATTGGCAAGTCCCTGTAAAATTACTGCATGCCTAGAACTTTTCAAATTAAAAGTTATAGTCTTGGGATAAAACATCTACAACAGCTGACTTATTAAAGGGCATTAGTTCAGAGCTTTATGGATATTTATATCTTCTTCCCAAAATTATGCCTTTTGGTATCAAAAGTCAGTCATCAAAATATACCCCAGATATATTTCCTTTTGAAAAGTGAGTTCAATTATTTAAAAAAGAATTCTCTTCTTCATTCTTCTCATAAGCAAGAGAAATGTTCTCAGTCAAAAGACATTTCCTGAGCACACTGAAAATAACTTCCACTACAGAAGAATATCTTTGCCACATATTAAAATCTTAGATAATTAAGTTACTACGGGCAGTAAATAAGAATATTTCACAATATTCCCAAATTACCCAGAACAAATTTTAGATCGGGAAATTGGATTATCTTTATTTTAATTGTATTTTTTTCTGTGACAAAGGGTGAGTTTGGAGGAAATTGGGCCTTCTGAGTGAACACAATTTAATCACATGATTCTTAAAAGAAGATTGGGAAGCAGAAGAGTGGGTCAGAGAAGGAAGACATGAGAATCGAGAATCAGGACCAGGAGCCAAGAAATATGGCCATCTCTGAAAGCAGGAAATGGCTCTCCACCAACAGCCTGCAAGAAAACAGAGATGTCAGCCCTACAATTACAAGAACTGGATGCTGCCAAAACTGAATAAACAAAGAAGCAGATTCTTCCCTAGAATCTGCAGAAATAACCAGAGACTTCAAACACATTCATTTTAGCCTGGGAAAACCCATATTAGACTTCTGACCTACAGAACTGTAAGATAATAAATTTGTGTTATTTTAAATCACTACATTTATCATAATATGTTGTTGCTACCATGGCAAGGTAATATCTTTTATATTTGTTTGAGTAATGTGAAACACACTCTTATTTGTTTCATTGATTCCCATCCTCAATTTGTACTCCTTTCTATTTATTAAATGTATTTTGTGAATATGAAATATTGTCATATAAATATGCATACCTGTCTATCTTCTGAATCATTATACACAATATTTTAAAGTCATTGGGTTGCAAGAATTACTTGGCTATGATCATTCTACCAAGTGCTTACTCATGAGACATAATTGCCTTACCTGTAGATATTTCAAATTAATCCCAATTGACTGGATAAAAACAATATAGTGCTGGAGGGAAGTTGGTTCTAAAGAATAGGTACTTACTTCCTCTATGAAAATCTGTCCAAACATAGATAGAAATGCAAGGCAGATAAATATGAAGTCAGAGAGGTCCCATAAAGTTATAAAATGTTTCTCCAATTAGAGATACTTGATGTCACTTGAGAAAACAAAATAGGTACGTGCTAGTTTAGTGTAGGATCTTACTCTATGAGCAAAGTTTTAAACATGCATGTTTAACCTTTTGCATGTTTAATCTTCATTTTGTTTCATTTTTATGTGCATTGACTTTTTATCACTTGAAGGTATATTTCTAGTTCTAATAGTCTTACAAATGTTATTAAAATGTTGGCTGCTTCTAAATTGTCTCTAATCTTTACATTATTTTGTCAGAGGATTCTCAACGAACTTGTTACAAACATGCTTTTGTGAAATTAGAATATGCTTCTCTATGCAAGATTCAAGCATTAAAATTTATCACCCCAGTATCAGATTGAATGACTGGAACAAAAATCTGTTGCTTAAACTTGTTTTTGTGGTAATGTAAGATTGAAAGCTAAAAATTTGTTAAGACTACATTGAACTAATGAATGAAGAATGTAGACATTAGGCTGATGATGCTTTTACTTCACTCCTCTAGTTCTGATAACCTTGTCGTGTTCTGCTTTGGTAGAAAGTTTAGAGATTTAGGCTAAGTCAAAATAAGGTGGAAATTCGGAATATTTAAGATGGAAAAGAAAGTGAAAGTTAAATGATGATTGGTATCTGAAATAAAAGCAAAAGAATGCAGAGAAACGATATGACTATTCATATTCTCTCACTTCCTACATAGCATAAAGGATGCTAGAAGTGGTTTTATGACTATCCAGTGTAAATGCACCAAGGCACCAGGAAGGTAAGAGATGATCCAAGAACATAAAGGTAATTAGATATTGAATAGGCTTTTGTCACTTCTAGTTTAACATCCTTTCATCGCAACACACTGACTTCCTATATAACATTGTCCTTGTTTCTTAAGAATACAAAAGAGGAATCAAGAAAAATATATTTTAATACATTTTAAAAGTAAAAGTCTCTCACTATAACTGAAAGAATATAGAAGCAGAATTATAATAAAGAATACTTCTTTGAAAGCATATTAACTCTAATTGCACTTTGACAAATGGTTTAATATTTCTTTCACAATGCTCTCAAACTTAGCTTGTATAACAAAGCCTTCCTAAGGCATAAATTGCTATATATGAGGGGGGAATCCCCCCAAAATAAAATTTATATTTATTTTTAAATGTTGAAACTTATTTATTAAAAAATTGTGTATTTATTTATACATTTATAAGTTCAATCACTTTCAAGTACTCTCCATTTGATGCAATACACCTATTGAGACGCTTTATCCACTGCTCAAAACAGTTTTTGAACTTGTCAATTTTGATGCCTTTTAGTGCTTCTGCCATTTTTTTGTTTCACCTCATCCACATTGGCAAAACATTTCTCTTTGAGGACTTATTTCATGTGGGGGAAGAAAAAGTCACTGGGACGAGATCAGGTGACAAGGCAGAGTGAGGGATAGGGGTCATGCCATTTTTGATCAAAATTGCTAAACACTCAGCATGGTGTGGGTAGGTTGTTCGTGTAAATCACTCATCACAAAATAAGCAAACACACTGAAAGAATCTCGAAAAAAATTAACTGAAGGTGAACACAGCCTCTCACAGCAATGCTAACTGTTATACTGATGCTCATGGGTTCTGAGAACACCTATCTTGAGGCGGAAGCCTGTTCTACAAGGGGCTCACCCTCCAAAAATAACCTCAGTTATTTTTGGGTTGTCCCCTGTATGAATAGATTTTACCTTCAAAAAATCTAGTATAAAAAATTATATGTTCTAATAGTTATTTCATTGTAACTTCCTGCTGACACCCTTATAGGGAAACCATGATATTCAGTAACATATTCCTGGAGTTTTAGCTGGATACAGACCACAAAGTTGCCATATTGGCTTGCCTTAGTGTGTGCTAACACTTGTGTCTTCTAATATCCCAGAAGCTGGTAGTAGACATAAACTTCAGCTTCGCATTTTTTATTTTCTTTTCTTTTTTAATAAGACAGGGTGTATGCTGCCAAGGCTGGTCTCAAACTCTTGACTTCAAGTGGTCTTCCCTCCTTGGCCTCCCAAAGTGCTGACATTACATGCATAAACCACCTTGTTTGCCATGTCTCTTGTGTTGCTGCTAGGAGATACACTTGAATAAAAGAATGAGAGGACTAAAAAGAGAAATGGGTAAAGAAAACAAAGGATTCCTTGTTTTTTGAGAACATACATGTAGTCTGGACATAAATGCCAATAAGTAAACCATCCTGAAGGTAAAATTAAGGAAAGTACTAGAATGCTTACATTTTTATGATTTTTTTCTAAGTTGTTTAACTGTATGGAGAACCCTGAATGATTCAGTTGAATTGTTTCACACTTAACTAGGGTGATAAGTGCTTTATAGCTGACAATGGTGGGAGTAAGAACAGCGCACCCTAAAAGAGAGTTTTTGTTCTATATAGGAAATCTCACCTATATAGGAAATCTCCACTAACTGCAGAAGAAAAGAAACTACTAGCAGCATCGGTGTGACCTACAGCAAGTTTGGTGGCTTGTTGCCTCTAAGTCAAAATGAACAAGAACAAGAAGTAATGAAAGGAAGGTGCTTTTATTTCAAAAACCAGAAATTGAGGAAATGGCCAGGGCTCACGCCTTAAAGAAACCATTTCAAAGTGTTAGGCTTAGAATAGAAGATTCAAAAAGGAAAGAATTAAATGCAGAATGTCTGCAGGTGTCACATGGTATCAGTTTTACTTTGATGGTCATCTTGAATTTTTGTTCACCTGAAGAGCTGACTGATGCCATCTTGATGCCTGATTGTGGCAGGTTGTAGATAAATCGTCTTGCTGTGACTGCTCAAAAAGGTGAGTTCGACCATGGCGTTCCCATACTCTGTTATTCCAAGGTTGGCCTCTGGAATTTCTCAAGCAAGTACGCAATGAGATTAATGGGTATGTGCTGTATCTTGGGGTCATTGTGTGAGGGAAAGCTGAGTGTAAAAGAAAAAGAAACAAAACAAAACAAAACTTCAAATCTTAACACGCTTTCTCAAACGTTGAAATGGAAATTCTCAATTACATCAGTACCTCCCAAGATACAGAAGTAATTTCAAACTATGTTGGCCAATAACACACTCTTTTTTTTTCAGAATTCTCATTTTCCAAGTTTTGCAGTAATCATTTATAAATAACAAGTTAATTTTTCACTCCACACATAGTGTAATTGTGGAGGTGGAAGAGGATCTCCACTCCATGAAATCATTTGGGATCCAGGTTAACTCCCACTAATGGTTTGGTCATTTTGTAGCCTTTCACATATTCCACTGAAAACTCTGTATCCCTCCAGGCACTAACCAGAGGTACTTTTTGGATAATATAGAGAGAAGTTTTAGTGGCCAGCCTCTTCTGTTCACTTTTCACTGGCTAAAAAAAAAGTCGTGTAATATTCCATCATGTATATGTACCACATTTTTTTATCCAGTCCTCTTTCGATGGGCAGCACGATTGGTTCCATGTTTTTGCTATCGTGAACAATGCTGCAGTAAACGTATGTGTGCGGGTATCTTTTTCATAGAGTGATTTGAGTTATTCTGGGTATATTCTCAGTAGAATAATTGGGGTAGTGTGGAAGATCGATACTGAGATATTTTCTTTTTTCTTTTTTTCTTTTTTCTTTTTTTGAGTTGTAGTCTCACTCTGTCACCCAGACTGGAGTGCAGTGGCCGCTCCCGGCCACCACAACCTCAACCTGCTGGGCTCTGGCGATCCTTCCGCCTCAACCTTCCAAGTAGCTGGAACTACAGGCACGTGCTACCACGCCTGGCTAATTTTTTGATTTATTGTAGAGATGAGGTCTCGCCAAGTTGCCCAGGCGGGTCTCGAACCCGTGGGCTCAGGCAATCCACTCACCTCAGTCTCCCAAAGTGCGGGATTACAGGCTGAGCCACCGAACCCGGCTTTATTTTTTATTTTTGAGTTGGAGTCTCACTCCATTATCACCAGTGCTGGAGTGCAGTGGCATGCTCACGGTCACCCCCGTGTTGACCTGCTGGGCTCCTGCGATCCATTCACTTCAGCCTTCCAAGTAGCCAGAACTACAGGTGCACCCTACCATGCCTGGCTAATTTTTTTGATTTATTGTAGAGATAAGGTCTCGACAAGTTGCCCAGGCTGGTGATATTTAGATCTTTTAAGAACTACCAAACTGTTTTCCACAGAAGTTGTACTAGTTTACACTTCTACCAACAGTGCAGAAGTGTTTCCTTTTCCCCTTATCCTTTCCAGCATCTGTATACACAATGGAATATTACACAGCCATAAAGAAGGACAAAATTATGGACTACATAACAATTTGAATGGACTTATAGTCTATAATACTGAGTGACCTATCACAGAAACAAAGAATAGAGTATCACATGTTCTCACTTATGAGTGGACCCTGAAGAATTATCATAATACTCCAATAAGGGGATTCACAGTAGTGGGAAACTTCCAGGGGAGGGTACACCACATCCACAAGGGTAACTGCATAATAAACATTTGTATTTCTAAGCCTGAATTATACCCCACATCTTTAAAATTAAAAATTAAAAAATTAAATAAAAGTGCACACAAACTTAAAAAAATTAAATAAAGTAAAACTGGGTCACTTGTCCCCATATATATGCAAAAGCACTGGGAAGTAGTCTGGAAATTTTGTAACAAAGAGAGACTATTGATATTGGTAAGTGATCCTTTCCTACAGAAAATACCATTACATTACTCAAATAAGCAAATTTATCTCCCAAATGGATTCCATATCCAGCAGATACCCTCTGTGTTCTTTTGGATACAGCATGCATTTCCCTACTAAGGTTAATCTAAATTGCACTGTAATTCTCTGCCATCCACTATCACTAAACATCAGTATCTTCACGCTTTAATGCTTGCAAAATCAGCTGCAATATTTTTGCCCAATAACTAGAACACTTTGCATACTGTCAATATAGGTACAGGTTCAAATAGTACAGGTAGTTTTATAGATATCCCTGAAGACTTAGTTGAACAATTACTCTTGATGAGCAGATTTTTAATCAAGGAAATAAGGCCTAGCTAATTATGCACATGGGCTGTGCTTTAAACGATTCTTATTAACTGTGTGGTTCACCTCCTAGCATACAACCCAGGTGTGACATAACAGTTCTTCCTTTTACTGATGCTTGCTAAGATTACAGCCTGAAATGGATTTAAACCTATTAGCAAACCCATTCTCGTGGGAAAAGTGAAAAACTGCTGACAGTTGCAAAAACTGTCACATTAGTGATTTCTCCATGGTTTTGTTCTCTAATTATATCCCTCCACCAGCACTGAGGTGTCACAGGCCAACAAACAGACAATGAGATATATTTCAATACAAAAATGCTGCTCTCTGATGGGAAAAAAAGCCTATAGTCTCACAAGGACCTATGTTACAATGATAAAGATAGATGATCCTTTGAAAACTTTATTTTACAAGACCAGTGCTCTAACCACTGAGCAATCAAGCTCATTTGTTAAAAAAAAATTCCCAGACTTTATTTTTGCTACCCTGATTTTTTAAAAAAGAATGTTATAGGAAAAAAAAGTCAATGGGGAATACAAATCTAAGAGAGCCTAGAGTTCTCTAAATTCTATTTCAATTTGCATTTCAATGTGAATGCTGAGATACATGTGGTGTCATTTATTCTTAATGAGTTTAATAAACTACATTTTTTGGTAAGATAAGGTATGCATGTTGATATCTTATAACATCAAATATTAAGCCCTGTTGCCAGAGCAAAAAGGAAATTCAAAACAGTAAAGTCTGGTTCCTCCCATTATAGTGTTTGTGATATGTTTTGCAACTATTATCAGCTCAAGACAGGCTGGAAAATGAGAATCCCTGCTTTGCATTTAATATAAAATACTACTTGCTTAACCTGATTCTGTCACAGTTTCACAAGAAAATGTAATCTCCACATTTCATTTCATTTTATTTTTTTATACTCTAACAATCTGACTGTAATGCTTGGCAAATATGTTTGAGAGAGACGTCCAGATATTTTATAGTGGAGGTGTTGGCATCACTTATTATGCTTCAGTATGCTTGACAACTCTCTTCTTTTACTTAGTCATCTTCTATGATAGAGGCATAAAAGTTATGAGGTAAACCTCCCTTTATTTAAATTTATATTTTCTTACTAAATAGTATTGAGATTCTGGATATACTCATTTTCGTACAAACTGTGGGAATTATTTTCTTCTAGGCAAAAACAGTTGTGAATTCTGTTCAGCCTCCCTATCAACTTGCACTGTAATGTCAATATCAGAACCCAAATAATCAAAACGACCAGAAACATGAGGTAATCTTTTATAATAGATGCTAAAGGCAGAGAAGATGTAATATCTACATACAGTTTTATACAGATAGATAGATAAATGATTATACATAATTATATATGATCATATATCACATATTGTAATGTAACGTTCTATTTCATAGTTAATTATATAATTCATCATTACACAATACTTACATGACTTAATGCAAATATATTTGTAATAATCATATTCATGTATGGCCATTGAATATATTTTAAATATAATCATTTCTTTCTATCTATATCTCAAAGCTTTAAAGTGAGGCCAGTAATTTTTTTGAAGTCTCAGAAGAAGTTATTATAATTTTAAAGCTGTTAAATGAGTCATCGTGGCACAGTAAACATGGTGAATTCAAATAGATGAGTAAATAATTTATACAAGTAATTGAGATAAAAAATACAATTTAAGGTGATGAGATCACCCACAGTTATTCTGTGTGGTACAATGCTAAGCATACAAGAAAAGTCTCTGGGAAGGCAGCAAGTTAATTTTACAAACAACAGCACAGCAAATAAGACTTTTGGCCTTTCTGGAGCTAATGGGTATGGTTTAGTTGTTCCATGGATGTCTAGTCAAATGATCCATAGAATTACATAGAACTATCACTTAATAAAAATGCAAAATGCATTGATGTGTGATGCAATTAGCAATGAATTTTGAGTGTATTAAATAAATGGAACAGAAAATAAACTTGATATTAGGGTCAAGTCCTTCAAAACTTGAGACAGTTCTAAGGTTTAAACCAGTGTACTTGCAATGATTATTGTGGCAGTTAAATTTTCATGAAGTCAAAATATTAAAATCTGCATACCCAGTATATTATCTTGATTGAAGAGAATTGCACAAAAGTTCTTCATTACACTTAAAGAAATATTATGTGTTTCCACCATATTAAACCAATCTAGTTTTAACTACACATGTTTAGTTTATATGATAATTCACACTATATTGTTGAACTTTCAGTCTTTTTTTAAAACATATTTTTATTATAAAATTGTGGGGTACGGTTAAGGGTTAGGTATGCAAATGTGCATCGTTCAGGCACCCTTGTTAATAAGGGGTGTCTCCCCATACACAGACAGATATTGACTACCGTTAGTCCATCCTCCCTTCCCCTCCATACCCCACCATAATTTCCCACCACTGTCAGTCCTTTTCTTTTAGTATTATGGTAGATGTTCAAGGTCCCCTATATGAGTGAGAACATGTGATACTCAGATCTTTGTTTCTGTGAGAGATCACTCAGTATTATAGACTCTAGTTTCATCCTGGTTGCTGTGAAATTCATGATTTTGTTCTTTTTTACAGCTGCATAGTATTCCATCGTGTATATGTA
>CAUYQG010286478.1:0-13715 GCA_963574415.1 Tarsius wallacei | reverse complement strand
CTCAAAAAAAAAAAAAAAACTGGATTTAAAAATTAGAATGAGGCAGATCAATACATTCTCACATGCAAAGATGCCCAAGATAAATTGTTAATTTAATTTTATTTTTTTTAAGTTGGAGTCTTACTCTGTCACCCAGACTGGAGTGCAGTGGCAAGCTCCCAGCCACCGCAGCCTCGACCTGTGGGGCTCTGGCGATCTTTCCGCCTCAGCCTTCCAAGTAACTGGAACTACAGGCACGCATTACCACGCCAGCTAATTTTTTATTTATTATAGAGACAAGGTCTCGCCAAGTTGCCTGGGTGGGTCTCAAACCCGCGGGCTCAGGCAATCCACTCGCCTCAGCCTCCCAAAGTGCTGGGATTACAGGCTGATCCTGTTAATTTTTTAAAAGAAGCAAAATAGTATAAATAATATTAGCTGATTATTAAAGCAATCATAAGAATTGATGTCAGCATACACTAAGAAAAAAAATTCTGTAGGGTTATATACCAAACAGGCAATAGTGTTCTCTTCAGGAGGTGGGATTGTGAGAACATTTCACTTTCTTGATGGTTCACTCCTGGTAGAGCTGACTTTTTTTCAATTAGGTATTTTTGCTACATGTTTGAAAATTTTCTTATTAAAATGTTGGGGGGGGGAGATGTGGGCATTCCTTTCATAATCTAAAAAACATACACAATGGAAACAGTAAAATAAATAGGTAAATAAAGAGGGGTTGTTGACAACTGACTCTGTTTTGTTGATACCGCCTAGTCCCAATTGAAGATACTACATCTGGTCACAAGATGTATGGAATCTCTAATTCTCCTGGCTCCACTGCAGCCTGGAAAAAAAATCTGCCTTTCCCTCATCCAAGATCCCCAAGCAAACTCTAATTCCGTTTCCCAACCACCTTGAAGCTGAATGAGGACCCTGGAGAGGTATAGCCCCCCAGTGTTAGTGGTATACAGGGATACCATGCTTTAGAAAGCAATTTCCTGTGTATTCTTCAAAGGCTGATAAAAATAATCTGATTATTCAATTAAGCTGAAGAATGGGCCATGGGCCTGAGGACCCCACCAAGATGCAAAAACAGGAAAACCTTATGGAAGTGCCCAACCCACCACCATCTCTTTTTTGGGTTTTTTTGTTTGTTTGTTTTTTTGAGTTGGAATCTCACTCTGTCACCCAGACTGGAGTGCAGTGGCCGCTCCCAGCCACCGCAGCCTCAACCTACTGGGCTCCGGCGATCCTTCCGCCTCAGCCTTCCAAGTAGCTGGAACTACAGGCGCATGCTACCACGCCCGGCTAATTTTTTTGATTTATTGTAGAGATGAGGTCTCGCCAAGTTGCCCAGGTGGGTCTCAAACCCGCGGGCTCGGGCAATTCACTCACCTCGGCCTTCCAAAGCGTGGGATTACAGGCTGAGCCACCGAGCCCGGCCCCACCACCATCTTGATTTCTCTGAGCTCAGACCCTGGCAGCTCAACAAACCTAAGTAGTGTTTTCTTAACTTTTTATTGAAGTGTAATAGATATATGGAAACATGTACCTATTTTAAGTAGCATGTTTGTGAAGACTCAAGACTCAAGGACAAATCTTACCCTTGTCCAACGAAAACCACAGTGCCACTTTGCGTGTGAGTGTGTGCTTCTCCTAAGCAGAGGTGAAGGAAGGACAAAGCTAATAGTTTATAAGCCACATGGGTCCCAGCTACCATAAGTCTGGATGAAGGTGGATGTGTGAGGAGTGGGTGGCCATTGTTTCCCAACTCCAAGAGGTACTCCCAAATCAGGTGACAGTATCTCACGTCTCATGGAACGGGTGGCTGACATCGGCTGAGGCTTCCCCAGAGAGCTCTCTCTAGTCGCCACGAAGAAAACAAGCTGGAATGACCCCTGCTAGACTATAAGCTTGTGAGGACCAGAAGCGTGTGTCTGCCTGTTCTTCAATGTAAATCCAGCTCCTGGTACACAGTGGTACTCAATTAATATTAGATAAATTAAACGTTGATTGACTGGAATAGAGAAGGTGAAGATTGAGTCTCCCAGGAAACGAGGCCACAAAGCAGAAATCCCAAGGGTTTGGGAAGATTACTGCTAGCCCAGAAGGTGCCTTGGAGTCGATGAGAGGACACATTTCTCCCAGCTGATGCAGCTCCGTGCCAGGGCACACTTGCTGAGCAGAGTTTAAACTGGATTTGGGGCCCTACCTCTCAACCCGGTGCCCTTGTGTAGGGACAACCTGCACAGCCACATGGGTGGTCCTCTATTGTGTCACTGCTGCTGCTTGGGCACATTGGAAATACAAACCATGGAGACTGTTTTCTGCCAGGCTTCTAGGAGGATGCCCAGTTTGTCCACAGAAAAACCTGGTCCAAAGTGAAAACCGAAGGCCCAGAAAAATCTTCCTCAGGTCAATAAACACTTGTTGATTAATTATAGGAAACTTCAGTCCCAAACGTGTATCTTCTTAAAAAGGAAAGGCAGCATTCCCCCTGCCCGACTCCTCAACTCCCTCCAGACTCCTAGGAGAGAACAACCCAGGTCTGCAAATGGAGAATGGGGTGCCTCCTCCCTCATACTAGGAGACTGTCCTCTTCCGATGGACACAGCTCCAGCAACTTCCTATCCCATCACCCCAAGGAGGGTTTCATCTGTGCTTTTTCTGATGTGCAGGTATCATCATGGCCTAGAGACAACTGCAATGACCCCGAACTGGTCTCACTTCCTGCCAACAAGGTATTCTGCATACTCTAAGAGGACAGATCTTTCTAAGCCAGAAAATTGACCATGTTACCTTGCTTAAAATCTCCAGTTGCACACAGAATAAAATGTGAGTTCTTATCAGGGTCCATAAGGCCCTCTATGACCATGTTCTGGCCAACTTCTCCCATCTCTTTTTTTTTTTTTTTTGAGTTGGAGTCTCACTCTGTCACCCAGACTGGAGTGCAGTGGCCGCTCCCAGCCACCTCAGCCTCGACCTGCTGGGCTCCGGCGATCCTCCCGCCTCAGCCTTCCGAGTAGCCGGAATTACAAGCATGCGCTATCACGCCTGGCTGATTTTTTTATTTATTGTAGAGATGAGGTCTCACCAAGTTGCCCAGGTGGGTCCTGAACCCGCAGACTCAGGTAATCCACTCACCTCAGCCTCCCAAAGTGCGGGATTACAGGCTGAGCCACCGAGCCCGGCTGTCTCCCATCTCTTCATGTGACGTTCTTGCCTCCCTCACTCTGCTTCTGATGCACCTACTTTCTTGCAGCTCCTTCCTACCTTTTCTTTTTTTAATCCTGCCACAGGGTCTTTGCACTTGCTACTTCCCAGGCCTAGATTCTCTGTCCCAGCTTTTCACATGACATTTGGGTGTCAACTTGGGCTTTTCCTGATTTCTTATAAGGAACCACCCCCCTCCATTCATTCTCTATTCCATTACTTTGTTTTATTTTCTTTGTAATAGTTATCATTATCTGAATTTATCCTGTTTATTAGTTAAACTTTTTATTGCCAGTCTCCCTGCCTTGCATCATCCCCATCTCACACACAAACATACACACACACACACACACACACACACACACACACACACCAGAATATAAGCTCATTTCCCACTCCATCTCTGGTATCTAAAACACAACAGAAGCTTAATACATTCTAAAGAGATTACAATAATTATAATTGTAAGGCCCTTAACAGTTTGCAAAGAATACTCATATTCATTGACTTATTTAACCTTAAAAACATCCATATGGGGCAGGTATCATAACTCTCATTTTACAGATGAGGAAATAGAGGTTCAGAGAGGCCAACCAGCTTACCAAAGGTCACAAAGCAAGAAAAAAGTACGTCTTGCTTTCCGTCTCCAAGCACAGAATTTCTCCCTCCTAACAGTTTGCTGTTAACATACAATAGTGCTTCCCACTCCCAGAGCAAAAAGTACAAAATACTAGATGAGGAGCAAAGGAGTTACTCACAGGATTGAATTACGCTTCAAGACAAAAGAAAACATGAAGCTATGAAACCATTTTAGAAATCATCAAAACAGACAATTCTGTAAAGTGAGCCCTCCTTGAAATCCACGGATGGACAAGCTGCAGGGCGTCCAGATGGCACATCTCAGCATTGATCTCTCTTACAGAATCTCCTGACTCTAATGAAAGACATGGAATTGAGGAAGGGGTAGAAGAAGAGAGATGAAAAAGGCTGTATCTCTACCCAAGAGTCGCAAAAAGAAACTATGACTAATAAGGAAAATTCATTGTAGGAAACTAACCACACGCTACAGAAGGATCAAATTTCTCACCCTGCAGACCAAAAAGTTAAAGGCACAACAACCAAGGCACGTTTAAAGCAATCTTCTAAGTACTGGTTCAAAGAAAATGAGAGGTCGGGTGCGGTGGCTCCCGCCTGTAATCCCAGCACCTGGGGAGGCTGAGGCGAGAGGATTGCTTGAGCTCAGAAGTTTAAAACCAGCCTGGGTAACACAGAAAGACTTCCACCTCTTTTTTAGAAAGATTAAACTAAAACTAAAACTAAAAATAAAAATAAATAAAAAACAAAATGAGAGCCACATATCTCTGGGAGGATAAAATGAAGGCTCAGGAAGGAAAGCTAAGTGGTAGGGAGGAAAACTTACTTTTCACTCTATTTATAACACTTTTTATGTTTTGAACATGATACTGTGTCTATATTACATATTCGAGAAACAAACTATATTTCAACAAAGAATCAAAACAAAGTGATCTAGGAAGCAATTTTAGCAGGAGAGCGCCTCCCCATCCGGCCTCCCTATCAGATTTCACTTTTTCCAACCCAAACCCAAAAGGTATTCCTTCTTCCTTTGGGTCACTGAAATCCAAGCCACTTTGCCTTCGAATTTCTACCTTCAGCAAAATCCTTACTTTACACACGAGGCCTAAAGAAGGGAAGAGATTTTCTCCAGGTTCCCCAACTGGTTAGGAGGAAGATTGGCACTTGAAGGCGGACCCCTGCCTCCCAGTGCTGTGCTACTTCTGAGAGCCAAGCTCCTCTCTGCTCAGCACTGATGGTTCATTTAAGTTGTCAACTTGACTGGATTAAGGGATACCCAGAGGGTGTTTCTGGAAGAGATCGGCATTTGAATCAGGCAACTGAATAAGGAAGGTCACCAATGTGGACAGGCACCATCCAATCAGCCACGGGCCCGGACAGCACAAAAAGGTGGAGGGAAGGAAATCTGTTCTCTCCCTCTCCTGGAACTGGAACACCCTTCTTCTCCTGACCTTGGACATCAGAAATCCAGGTCCTCCAGTCTTTGAACTTTGGGACTTGCACCAGTGGCCTCCTAGGTTCCCAGGTCTTTGGCCTTGGACTGAGCACCATTGGCTTTTCTGGTTCCGCAGGTTTCAGATTGGAGTGAGTCACACTACGGCTTCTCTGGCTCTCCAGCTTGCAGATGGCCTATCATGGGACTTCTTAGCCTCCATTGTCACGTGAGTCAGTTCCCCTAATAAATCTCCCCATATGCAGATATAGATAGATACACAAATACATATATGTATATATACAAGGAGGGCCCCCCCAAAATCTGGAATTATCTTTTGGAGAGTGGGCCCCTTATAGTACACTGAGAATTTGTCCCTCCAGATCAAATGGTCAACCAAAGTTTTTATCTGGAAATTTTTAGAAGGTTGCATCACAACTTGCAGAAAAAAAAGTCCCAGGTTGTGGCAAACAGGTGAGCGGCTCTTCCACCATGACAGCACACCTGCCCACACAGCGCTGAGTGTTCAGCAATTTTTGACCAAAAATGGCATGACCTCTGTGCCCCACCCTCCCTATTCACCCAGTCTCACCCCAAGTGACTTTTTTTTGTTACCCCAGATGAAAAAAATCCTCAAAGGATTTTTTTTGCCAAAAAACAGCAGAAACACTAAAAGGCATCAAAATTGACGAGTTCAAAACTGGTTTTGGCAGTGGAAAAAGCATCTCAATAGTTGCATTGCATCAAACGGAGAGTACTTTGAAGGCAATTGAAGTTTAAACATGTAAGAATAAATACACAATTTTTTATAAATAAATTCTGGGTTTGTTTGGGTCTCCCCTCATGTGTATGTGTGTGTGTGTGTGTGTGTGTGTGTGTGTATGTGTGTGTGTGTGTATGTCTGTTTTATGGCTCTATCTGGAGAACCCTGACCAATACAAACACTCAGAAGACCTAAACACCAGCTGTTACTATCTGCATTTCAGAAGTATCAGCCCACCAAGTCATTCTCTTAAGCTTTCTCTTTTCCATTCTTTTTTTTTTTTGAGTTGGAGTCTCACTCTGTCGCCCAGACTGGAGTGCAGTGGCCGCTCCAGGCCACTGCAGCCTCGACCTGCTGGGCTCCGGCGATCCTTCTGCCTCAGCCTTCCAAGTAGCTGGAACTACAGGCATGCACTACCACGTCTGGCTAATTTTTGACTTATTGTAGAGATGAGGTCTCGCCAAGTTGCCCAGGCGGGTCACGAATCTTTTCCATTCTTTATCTGCTTACTTCCACAGACTGTTCCAAAACATTCAGCCCCTGCTTCTCACCCAAAGGCACGGCCATCCCCGAAAACTTGTGGGCATATGTTTTAGGTTACCACAATGACTGGAGAGTACTACCAGCATTTAGTGGGCAAGGGCCAGAGTGCTAAATATGAGCAATACTCAGGACAGTCTGGGAAGAACTGCCTCACCCAAAATGCCCCACGGGATCCCTGTCATCTCTGTATCACTTCTCTGAACCCTCTCCCACCCTCCTTCATACCTCAGGTTGGCAAAGCTGCATGCCCACAGAGAAGCTGTCCTTATCAAAGTTAGCTGGATTTTATCAGAAATAAATGCAAGAATGAGCAGCATTTGATGGGCCTTTGCAGTGACACACTGTCACAAACAATAATTCTTACAACAGTCCTGGGTAGAAGATACATTCCGATTTAAAGGATAAAGAAACTGAGGTATTGAAGAGCCCGAACCATGGCTAAAAACGGACAAGGCCACAGCACAACAGCCCAAACATGGACACAACTCAAGCGTCCATCGACAGATGAATGGATGAACAAGATGCAGTCTATATATACAATATTATTCAGCCTTAAAAAGGAAGGGAATTCTGACACATGCCACAACATAGAGGAGTCTTGAAGCATTATGCTGACTAAAGTAAGCCAGACACAAAAGGACAAATATTGTATGATTCCACTTACATGAGCTACTTAGAGTAGTCAAAATCACAGAGACAGAAAGTAGACTGATGGTCATCGGGAAAGAGGGATGGAGGGGAAGAACGGGGAGTTATTGTTAATTAGGTGCAGAGTTTCAATCCTACAAGATGAAGAGAGTTATGGAGATGGAGGGTGATGATGGTTACACAACATTACAAATGTGTTTAACACCACTGAACCATACATTTTAAATGGTTAAGATAGTAAACTTTATGTGATTGTGTCTTTTACCACTATAAAAATAAAATTGAGAAGACTGGTGCTCATTAACGGAGTCTCCCAAATCCAAAAACTTTCTCCTTAAATTATACCCCAGACTAGGACCTAAGTGAAAACGTTGCTACCTTTAAAATAAAATGGGCTGCAGGAAATTTAAACTACTAATAAAGTCGCCCAGTGCCCACTCCTGTGCCCTGGGAGCCTCACTGAGATGCCAGATTGCTTCTTCAAGACCCTCCCAGGAGGCATGTTGAGTTCTGATGGGCCTTGGGCCTTACCTCGGATAAGGCTATGGTTTTCAGACCAGGTTTCACAGTCTAGTAAAATTCTCCCTTCTCCCAAAATGAGGGAGGTCTAACAAGGGTGGCCAGCTTTACAAAGGGTATGGGGGAGGGGAGGAAGAACTACCCCAATTGTTTAAGAATAATTTCACACACACACATAGCTAATAGTGTATACTGTAGGATTCACCCTTTATTCTGAATTATGTTCTCCCTTTTGTGTGGGTGCGTGTGTGTGTGTGTGTGTGTGTGTGTGTGTGTGTGTGTGAAATTATTCTTAAACAATTGGGGTAGTTCTTCCTCCCCTCCCCCATACCCTTTGTAAAGCTGGCCACCCTTGTTAGACCTCCCTCATTTTGGGAGAAGGGAGAACATAATTCAGAATAAAGGGTGAATCCTACAGTATACACTATTAGCTATGTGGAAAATTCCTGCATTGTCCTTATTTTTGTCATATTGTTCCAGACTGCAGGACACTTCAAGGACTGACAGTGGCCCAGGGACCTTAGGGGCAGACAACCTCAGTGTGAGAGAACAACACCTGTGCTGTGCTGGGGCCACATGTCTCCCCTGCAGGCCCCGGACTTGTTGAAGCCAAACCACCAAGAGAGTCCCAGAGGCAGGGAGGGGACAGGAGGAGGTCTTGCCCCCGCTGCATCTGGCTCTCCTGCTCCCCCACCCCAATCACGGAGTGCACTAGAGCTTTGGCTTTAAAAACACAGGGAAAAAGCTAACACAACCTTTAAGCCGCATTAACAGGATCAAGGGATGTATTATTAG
Source organism: Tarsius wallacei (assembly GCA_963574415.1). Taxonomy (NCBI): domain Eukaryota; kingdom Metazoa; phylum Chordata; class Mammalia; order Primates; family Tarsiidae; genus Tarsius; species Tarsius wallacei. The sequence goes on along the minus strand of CAUYQG010286478.1, from coordinate 5,229 downwards.
TCTCACTGGCCTCCATATCATTCAGAGCACTTCTAAAAGACAGTGCTTAGCTTGGGCTCCAGATTTTAAGAGAGGCATTAATACTTTGGAAGGTTTATTCGTAGATTTCAGACCCCAAAATGGTCCCCCTCTGCTTGGGAAGATATGTCAAAAACAATGTTCTAGAGGAGACCCCAGCCCGGCCGGCCAGATTGGTCAATTCCGCCCTAGAAATGAATTAGGTGGAAGAGGTGGCAGCCAGATGGCTTTCTAAATGTTGATAAGCTAAAGAGTGGCTGGAAAAAGAGACCAGAGGGTGACAGAATGTCACCCAAATCATGATGGAAGAATCTATGCATGAGAATGCTTAACAGAGAAAACAAATACACTGCAAATATACCACCACCCCCCAGCCCTGAGCCCGTGGAAGATATGATACTTCTTCCTACCAACCCTGGAAAACAGTCTTAGAATACTTCTTACTACAGCCCTCCAGGCTGGGCACGGTGGTGCCTGTAATCCCAGCACTTTGGGGAAGCCGAGGCAGGAGGATCGCTTGAGCCCAGGAGTTCAAGATCAGCCCTGGCAATACAGCAAGACTTCATCTCCACAAAAAAATCAAAAAATTAGCCAGGTGTGGTGGCATGTGCCTGTAGTCCCAGCTACTCGAGAGGCTGAGGTAGGGGGATCATCTGAGCCCAGGAGGTCAAGGCTGCGGTGAGCCGGGATTGTGCCACTGAACTCCAGCCTGGGAGACAGAGTGAGAACCCAACTCAAAAAAAAAAAAAAATACAGTCCTCCAGCAACCACTGCAATCCATCACAGTTGGCACTTCAGGTAGAAACTACTTCCCACCACTGACTTAGGAGTACCTGAAAGTCATCTTCAAATAATAAGTTTGTTACCCTAAGTCAGCCAGGTTAGACTTACCCTGGATTGTTCCAAAGGACAGAAGCATCTTGCAGTTCCATTCAAAGAAGACTTTTCTAGCAAACCTTTCCAATAATAAGATAGTCTGGCTTATGAGGTGGGCAGCCCTTTGCCACAGGAAGTTCCAATCAGAAGCTTCATGATTGTCAGGGATTCCCGCATAGGGTGGACCTTAGGTCAAACTCTGTAATTTTCAAGTATGATGGTATACACTGAACATCTAACATGTGGTAGGGACAGGCACACGGGTGGATGTTATTACCTCTATTTACAGATGAGGGAGATTGAGTAGCTTCACACAGTGAGAAAGTGGAGGATCATGAATTCATATCCATACAATCAGCCGGGCTCGGTGGCTCAGCCTGTAATCCCGTGCCTTGGGAGGCTGAGGTGAGTGGATTACCTAAGCCCGTGGGTTCGAGACCCGCCTGGGCAACTTGGCGAGACCTCATCTCTACAATAAATAAAAAATTAGCCGGGTGTGGTAGCGTGCACCTGTAGTTCCAGCTACTTGGAAGGCTGAGGCAGAAGGATCGCCGGAGCCCAGCAGGTCGAGGCTGTAGTGGCCGGGAGCAGCGACTGCACTCCAGTCTGGGCGACAGAGTGAGACTCCAACTCAAAAAAAAAAAACAAAACCATACAATGGAATCCTATTGAGCCATTAAAAAGAATAGATCCTATCATTTGCAGCGACATGGACGGAATTGGAAGTCCTTACATTAAGTGAAAAGACAAATATCACATGTTCTCACTCATATGTAGGAGCTAAAAAAGTTGATCTCATGGAGGTAAGGAGTAGAAATGACAATTACCAGAGGCTGGGAAGAGGGGAGGTGGGAATGAAGAGAGGTGGGTTAAAGGAAACAAGCATACAGTTAGACAAAAGAAATAAGTTCTAGTGTTTGGTAGTACAGTAGGGTGACTGTAGTTAAAAATAATATATGTACATTTCATAACAGCCAGAAGAGAAGAGTTGAAATGTTCCTCACGCGAAGAAATAATAAATGTTCAAGGTGATGGACACCCTGAGTGTCCTGATTTGATAATGCCACAATGTATACATGCGCCAAAATATGGCAAGTACCCCATAAATATATAACAATCATTATGCATCAATTTTTTTTAAAAAATCTTAAGAATTTATACCCAGATCTCCCTATTCCAGGTCCTGCTGCCTTCTACCCATCTCTGTGAGGCTGCAAACATCAAAATGAGGCCTCCTCTGAAGCCCACCAGTCCTCAGATGGTGCCTCCATTGGCTGCTCTTTCCTCCCTAAAGATGCTGTCCAGATTATTCCATGATGGCTCGACATCTGCTGTTCCAAAGGCTTCAGGCACAGGGCTCAAGCTCCCTGGCTTCTGGACAGCAGGCATCTTGTTTGACCACTATATCCCCAAACAAGAGTTCTCTCCACAAAAGGGCACAGATGGAATCTTTAACGGTAGGCTTAGTGTCTTTGTCCTAAAATCCTAGGCACTGTCATTCTTTTGGATCAAGGCATTTAAAGCATCTGTCCCATTGCAAAGCGTCACTAAAATGGGGTGGCACTTAAAACCAGATCAATCACTGGCTCCCTAGATGATTAGCTCAGTGTTGATCATGAGATCCTGAGCAAACGGAACAGGCAACAGGAAAGTTTTAAAGTTTCAACAGGGAAGAGGATGGCTTGAAGAAAGTCAACACAACTTCACTGCCATTGTCAGTACTGCTGCTGCCTTATGGCCCATGTCAGATTCCTGAGGTTTCTGTCTTGTTCCCCAGCTCCCATGCTCTCAGATCCCACCCCATCCCCCCACTGGCAATGGCATCTGCCTTAATCCTCAGCGCCTGCATCTCATTCTTGAATGTCCCAGCCCCATGGCCAGGCCAGGCACCTGCCAGCTTGAACCTCCTCTTGCATGCATGGAGCTCGGGGTCTTCTTCCAGCACTGCCCCCTCTCACGGTTTCAACTTCCAACCCCTCCTGTTATAGTTAACAGACCACTGGGGACTGGGTCTTCCTACTTTCCTCAACAAACTTCTACTGCTTTCTAAAGTTACCTGGTGATGAAACTTCCAGTTTAACACTCCCACCCAGACCCCAATTACATTTACAATTCTGGCTTTATCCATGTGCATCTTCCTAATCAAAACTCTGCTTCCCACCCACCCTCAGAGAACGTCTATTTGCTGCATAAAGCCAGCCCTTCCTGATCAGGTCGGCCTACACAACTTCTCCTGTCTCTTTCTCATCTTGCACTCAATATCCATACGGCCAAATTAACCCCTTGTTTATACTATCACCTTCTTCATTCTCTAGTGAGACAACTTAGAGCAGGTGACATTGTCATCACTACTGTGCATTTATTTCTCAATTAGTTTATAAATGTCAGGGGATGAAAGGATTCTACTAGCCGGGTGTGGTGGCCCACGCCTGTAATCCCAGCATTTTGGGAAACCAAGGCAGGAGGAGTGCTTGAGGCCAGGAGTTCAAGAGCCAGCCTGGGCAACATAACAAGAATCCTGTCTCTATTTAATAAATAAATTAAAAATTTTTTTAACGAAATTAATTCTTCTTACCTTTGTGCCTGCTCAGTGCCTAGCCAGCACAGGGCTGCAGCAGTCCCTCTGCTTTGGAAACTGCTTACCCTACCAACAGTGTAGGATTCTGGCTGACATAGTTCTGTTTTTAATCCCATCCCACTGTCCCCATAGACTGGCTAAGGGATGACCTAAACTGAGCCAATCAGAGTCCCTTCCCCAGCAACGCTGAAGTGGGAGAGGAGGAAAAGAAGGCAGATGAGAGAGACCATGGGTGAACGAGACTGTGAACAGTCTTTCCATGTGTTTACCTCTAACTGCCATCCTCTTCCCGGTTCCCTCATTAAAACTTTCCTGTTAGCGGGGTGCAGTGGCTCATGCCTATAATCCCAGCACTTTGTGGGTAGAGGCAAGAGGATTGCCTGAACCCAGGGGTTCTAGATCAGCCTAGGTAACATGGCGAGACCTCGTCCCTACAACAAATAACTAAATAAATAATCAGCTGGGCATGATAGTGGATGCCTGTAGTTCCAGCTACTTGGAAGGTTGAGGCAGAAGGATCACCTGAGCCCTCTGGTTGAGGCTGTGGTGGCTGTGAGCGTGCCACTGCACTCCAGCCTGAGCGACAGAGTGAGACTCTGACTCAAAAAATAAAAACTTTTCTGTTGTCTGTTCCATTTGCTCAGGATCTCATGACCAACAATGAGCTAATCATCTAGGGAGCCAGCGATTGATGTGGTTTTCAGTACCATCCCATTTTAGTGACACTTTGCAATTTGGGAGCTGTGGGCAACTGTTGCCTACCTGTCATGTAGTTCATGTGTCAGAAATGACCGGCTTCCTGAGAAGGAAGAAGGAAGCAGACATGCAGAGAGAAGGCAAAATGAGAGAAAGCATACCTCACTGATACCTGGAACAAACCAGGGTTCCTTAGCACTCCAGATGCTAGTCCCAGGCCATCCTGGGGCTGCTTTCATTTCTCTGCCTAGGTTATACAAGACCTACATCTTTATAATAAGCTCCATTTTCACCACCACCAGGTTTAGCTGATTTCTGCTCTGATTAAAGCAAGGGAACATGTTGAGTGTTTGGTAAATTCTTGCACATCAGTAAGTATATTCTTGATTTATCTCCACAGACCTCAACTCAAATAGCACTGGTGAATCTTCCGTTTCGTGTTTTCCATTAAGTGATTTAAAATAAAGACTGAATAATTTATCCATCGGCCACATTCATGCTTACTAACACAAATATGATAATCATGCTGAGACCAACTTGCTCACAAACACCCACATGCACCTATGTGCAAATCACTGCAATTGCAGACAGCAGGCACTTGGGAGAATTTTTCCCTATTCCTGAGTCTTTTACCCCAAGAGAGAAGAGAAAAATGAAAAATAAATAGAATTTATAGTCAACAGCCTGGGTAACATCTCAGTGATAACACTTAGCAGACACATACCCTGAGCAAGACAATCAATCTTTGAGCCACATTTTACAAGGGCTGAGAGTACCATCCTTGTCAAGAGCTCTCTGCTGAGCCCAGGGGCTCGAGACCAGCCTGGGCAACTTGGTGGGACCTTGTCTCTGCAATAAATTAAAAAATTAGTTGGGCATGGGGGTGCATGCCTGTAGTCCCAGCTACTTGGAAAGCTGAGGCTGAAGGATCACCTAAGGCCAGCAGGTCGAGGCCGTGATAGCCGTGACCATGCCACTGCACTCCAGCCTGGGCGACAGAGTAAGACTCCAACTAAAAAAAAGGGGGGGGGGGGGAGGTTGGGGCTCTATAGACCCTTCTA
>CAUYQG010286468.1:0-30691 GCA_963574415.1 Tarsius wallacei | reverse complement strand
GCATTTCTTTGATGACTAGTGAGGTGGAGCATTTTTCATGTATCTGTTGGCTGCTCGCATGTCTTTTGAGAAGTGTCTATTCATATCTTTTATCTTGACAAGTACTCCTTCATATTGATCTGGAAAGCTAGGTTTCCTTTGGAACTTTGGGATTCCTTGTAGTTTCACACCACAACCTGCCAAGGAAGCCTTAAGCAAGAATGGACATGCCACTCACCCATCCAACATCTGACCATAGCCTTTCACTTCTCAGGCCTATGGATACCTGCCCTTAGGAGGATTGACTCAGGAAAGAGCCCACTCAAGTCTTGGAAGTAGGATGGGCTTCCTTTGAAAAAGATATTCTGTGCATCTTGTACTTGAAGAATGGTCTAGAGAGAAGGGAACATGAATTCTGGGAGGGCATCATCTCTTTAGCTCCAGAAGTTTCTTGCCCCGTGGAGAGGGATGCAGCTGGATTAAAGTCAGAGTGAATCTTTCTGAAGTCTGGGGCCTCTCTTACTGAGGTTGAAAGTCAATGCTACTCTCTAACCTTCTCTTGAGATGTGGCCATCATCATGTGGTGACACGGGCACCCTGGTCTTTTATCAGTTCCCCTTATTTTCTCACTTTTTCTCTCTCTCAACATAGGATCTTTGCATTTGTTGATTCCTTTGCCTAGATAAGTGTTTACTCTTCAAATTATTTGCTTAATGCCATACAACCCTGACATATAAGCTCAAACATTTTTTTCCCCAAAAGGAAGGCTTCCACAACCTTCTAGATGAAGCCAACTTCCCTGATTTTGAATTTGCTTGATAACCTGTGTGGCACTTGTGACTTTTTAGATATGTTTATTGTTTCTTTATTTAATGCCCACCCTTCCTATAAGAACATAAGCTTCATTAGGGTGGGAATGATGATTGCTCTAGCATCAAGAGCAGTGCACTAACATACAATGTATGTTGATACATATTTGTGGAATGATTGTATTAATGAAGGTGCGATTCTTTCAATAGTGACAGAAACTAAACAGAATATGCAAGGTTTTGATTTCAATTAAGCAGTACACTTTTCTTCAATACTCCATATAGGTGAGTTCCAATGGGTCATATAATGCTACATAATATTGTTTAGACTGTCTTAGGTGACCTTTTGACAATCTGCAAGATGGATATAAGCTCTTGCTCTGTTTATTCTAGAAAATACATTTTTTTCTTTAAAGTAAGCCCTGTTTTCTGAAATTTCCTATTATTTTATCATTTTGCTTTGGAAAATACATTATCTGCACTTCTGCTAGATACAGGTTTAGAAAAACACAATTCACCACATTCTCATCTCTTGTATCTTTTACGTTGATGCAACATGAACTATTCACATAAAAATGACTTTATTTTTTAAAGCACTTTGTAGGTTGTGGCAAAATTGAGAAGAAGGTGTAGAGATTTTGCACATACCTCCCACATATGCACAGCCTCCCCCATTAAAGAACATCCCTACCAGAGTGGTACACTTGTTACAATTGATGAACCTGTGTTGACACATCATTACCACCCAAAGTCCATTGTTTACCTTAAAGTCCATTCTTGGTGTTGTATATTCTATGGGTTTGGACAAATGTATAATAACAAATATTCACCATTATGGTTTCATACATAATACTTTCACAACCCTAAAGATTCTCTGTAATTTTCATATTCATCTTCTCTCCACCCTCAGCCTCTGTTCACCATTGATCTCTTTACTATCTCCATAGTTTTGCCTTTTCCAGAATGTCATATAGTTGGAGTTGTACAGTACACAGCCTTTTTAGATTGACTTCTTTCACTTAGTAATATGCATTTAAAATTCTTCCACCTCTTTTCATGACTTGACAGCTCATTTCTTTTTAGCACTGAAGAGTAATCCATTGTCTGGTTGTATCACAGTTTATCCATTTACCTACTGAAGGCCATCTTAGTTATTTTCAAGTTTTGGCAATTTCGAATAAAGCTGCTATAGACATTTGTGTGCAGACATAAGCTTTCAACTTTTTTAGATAAATGCCAAGGAACATGATTACAGGACTGTATACAAAAGTATGTTTAGCTTTGTAAGAAATTTCCACAAGGTCTTCCAAAGTACCATTTTGCATTTCCACCAACAGTGAATGAAAGTTTCTATTGTTGTACCACCTCATTTCGGCCATTCAATTAGGTGTGTAGTGGTATCTTATTGTTTTAATTTACATTGTCTCGATGACATATGACGTGGAGTATTTCTTCATATACTTGTTTTTCTTCTGTATATCTTCTTTTGTGAAGTGTCTGTCAAAATGTTTAGTCCATTTTATAATTGGGTTGTTTGTGCTCTTATTGTTGAGTGTTAATTATTTGCATATTTTAGATAACAATTTTTTATCACACATGTCTTTTGCAATATTTTCTCCCACTCTGTGACTTGTCTTAACATTACCTTTTAATGTAAATGATATTGTATTTTTATTGTCAATTTCCACTTGTTCATTGGTGGCATTTAGGAAGGCAATTTATTTTTCTATATTAACCTTGTATCTTGAAGGCTTGCTGTAATCAATCAGTAGTTCCAGGTTTTAGTTATTGTTTTCGCTTTAAGATTTTATACACAATCATGTCATCTGCAAACAAAGGCAGTTTTGTTTCTTTCTTCCTAATCTGTGTGCCTTTTATTTATTTTTTCTTTTCTTATTGTGTCAGCTGGAACTTCTGGTACAGTGTTGCAAAGGAATGATGAGAGACAATTCTTGCCTTCTTTGTGATCTAAACGGGAGAGTTTTTAGTTCCCAGTTTCCTTCTATTAAGATTGATGCTAGCCGTAGAGTTGTTTGGTTTTTTTGCTTTTTACTGTTTTTTTTTTTTATATACAAATTCTCGCTCTCTCGCCCAAGCTGGAGTGCAGTGGCATGAGAGTAGTTCACTGTAGTCCTGAACTCCTGGTCTCAAATGATCCTCCTGCCTCAGTCTTCTGAGTTGCTGGGACCTCAGGCACACACCTTCATGCCCGGCCAGCTGTAGGTTTTTAAATAGATATTCTTTATCAACTTGCGGATGGTTCCCTCTATTCCTAGTTTACGGAAAATGTTTTCTTGTAAATGATTGTTGGATTTGTTAAATGCTTTTCTGCATCTACTGATACAATCATGTGATTTTTCTTTTAGCCTGTTGATGTGATGAATTGCATTCATTCAGTTTGATTGTTGAACCAGTCTTGCATATGTGAGATAAATGCTACTTTGTTATGGTACGGAATACTTTTTATATATTGTTGGATTTGTTTTGATAATATTTTGACGAGAATTTTTGCATTTATGTTCATGGGAGATACTGATCTATAATTTCCTTGCTTTGTAATGTCTTTGTTTTTTGTACTAGGGCAATGCTGGCCTTATAAAATAAGTTAGAAAGTATTCCCTCTGCTTCTATCCTTTGAAAGAGATTGTAGAAAATTGATATAATTTCTTTCTTAAGTGTTTGTTAAATTTCATCAGTAAAACTATTTGGGCCTAATGCTTTCTGTTTTGAAAGATTATTAATCACTGATTATTTAATAGTTGTAGGGCTATTCAGATTGTCTATTTATTCTTGTGTAAGTTTTGGTAGAATGTGTTTTTCAAGGAATTGGTTCATTTCACCTAGGTTATCATATTTGTGAACATAAATTGTTCATAATATTCATTTATTATACTTTAATGTCCATGGGCTCTGTAGTAATGTTCTTTCTTTCACTTCTGATATTAGCAATTTCGGTGCTCTCTCTCTTTTCTTTTTTTTTCCTTAGTTAGCCTGGCTAGAGGTTTATTCATTTTCATGATCTTTTCAAAAGAACTATCTTTTGGCTTTATTGATTTTCTATATTGGTTTTCTGTTTTCAATTTTATCGATTTCTGCTTTAGTTCTTCTCTTTTCTGTGTGCTTTATATTTAATTTGCTCTTTTTCCCCAGTTTTTTAATATGGAAACTTACATGATTGATTTTAGATTTTTCTTCTTCTTTAATGTATACATTAAATGTAATAAACTTCCCTCTAAGCAATGCTTTCACTGTATTCCACACATTTTATAAGTTGTGTTTCATTTTTATTTAATTAAGAATGTTTTAATTTTTGTTGGAATTTATTCCAATAAAATTATAATAAATAAATAAAAATGTGTTGTTTATTCTGCACTTATTTTGGAATTTTCTGGGCATCTTTCTGTTATTGATTTCTAGTTTAATTCCACTATGGTCTAAGAGCCAACATTGTAGGAATTCTATTCTTTTAATTGGCTTAGGTGTGTTTTATGACCCAGAATATAGTCTGTCTTGGTGAATATTCCATGTGATCTTGAAAAGAATGTGAACTTTGCTGTTGTTGGATGAAGTAGTCTATAGATGCCAAGTATACACAGTTGATCAATAGTCTTGTTGAGTTCAACTATATCCTTACCGATTTTCTACCTGCTGATCTGTCCATTTCTGACAGAGGGTGTTTTAAGTCTCCAACTACAATTGTGGGGAGTGAATGAGCATTGTCAGAACAGCAGACCTTGAGCAAGGCAAGGTCCCAAGCGAAGGCCCCAAGGTCTCGTTTGGCAAAGGGCAAGGGATGCAGCCTGCTACACGGGACAGCATCTCAGATGCCCACACATCGGGTGCACATAGTACAGAGAAAGCCTTAGTTACAACAAGATAACCACGGAACAGCTTGTCATTTAGGTAGCAACAAAATTTCATTATAGCTCCCTCACAGACCTTGAATCCTTCCCAACTTCCTTTGTGCTTGATTATAAATAAACATGCTAAGCTAGTTCAGAGCCACTTCTCCTCCATCAGAGGAAAGTGTCCTACCTGGTCCCAGATTTTCTTTATGTCTTTGTGTCTATGTCTTTCTTAATCTCTCGCCGCTCTCTCTCGGGACCCTCAAGGCAGCCACGTGGGCCACAGCATATAATAATGGATTTATCTATTTCTCCTTGCAGTTTTTGAGTAGTGTAATTTGATGCTCTGTTGTTAGGTGCATAAACATTAAAGATTGTTATGACTTCTTACAGAATTGATCCCTTTATCAATATATTATCAACTTATTTATTCCTGATGCATTTATTTGCTTTGAGGTCTGCTATGTCTGAAATTAATATAACTATTCCTCTTTTTTTTTTCTGGATTACTCTTGGCAGGGTATATTTTTCCTTCATCCATTTACTCTTACTATATGCATATCTTAATATTTCAAGGGAGTGTCTTGTAAACAACATAAAATTGGGTCTTGTTTTTTGATTCACTGGCAATCTGTCTTTTGATTGGTGCATTTAGACCATTGATATTCAAAGCGATTATTGATATAGTTGGATTAATAGCTACCCTATTTGCCCATGGCAAATATTTGCCAAAGGTATTTGGTGCCCTTGTTCTTTGTTCCCATTTTTGTCTTCCACTTTTTTTCTTTTGCAACATTATTTATCATATATTATTTCATTTTCTTTTCTTTCTTATCATATCATATTACCGCTTTTAACTTTTTTAATGGTTGCCTTAGAGTTTGCAATACATATTTACAACTAATTCAAGCCCACTCTCAACTAAAGCTATACCACTTCAAAGGTGGTGGAATATTTTATAATAACAAAATAATCTTTTCTGTTCATTTTGTTATTAATGTCATTTTAACTTATATATAAACATACGTGAGCATATATATGCTTCTTAGCTCCTTATGTGTGTATATATAAGCATACACAAACACATACACACATATATAAGCTTACATATTCAAATACATTGTTGGCTATTATTGATTGAGACAAACTGTTATCTGTTAGATCAATTAAGGATAAGGAAAATAAAAGTATCAAATTTACCTTCACTTGTTCTATCTTTGATGCTTTTCCTTTGTTGATGTGTATCCGAGTTTCTGAGCTATATCATTTTCCTTTTCTCTAAAGAACTTCCTTAACATTTCTTGCAAGGCAAACCTATTGGCAACAAAGTTCCCTCAATTTTTGTTTGTCTGAGAAAGTCTTTATGCATCCTTCAATTGGTAAGTATAATTTCATAGGATACAGAACTCTAGGTTGGTGTTTTTTCTTTTTAAATACTTTATGTCACTCCACTTTCTTGCTTGCATGGCTGCCTGTGATGTAATTCTTATTTAGATTTCTCTACAGTCAAGGTGTTTTACTCCTTTTGCTTCTCTCAGGATTTTTGCTTTGTCTTTGCTTTTCTGTAAGTCTAAAAATCATATGCCTAGATGTAGCTTTTTTGGCATTTATCCTGCTTGGTGTTCTCTTAGTTATTGGATCTGTGGTTTGGTGTCTGACATTAATTTGAAGAAATTCTCAGTCATTATTGTTTCAAATATTTCTTCTCTTTCCTTTTTCTTCAATACTTCCCATTAGGTGTATGTGATACCTTTCATAGTTGTCCCACAGTTATTGGATAGTTTTTTCTGTTTCTTTCAATCTTTGTTCTCTATGCTTTTCAGTTTTGAAGGTTTCTATTGATACATCTTCAAGCATAACGATTTCTTTCTTCAGCCACATCCAACCTACTAATAAGATCATCAAAGACATTCTTCGTATCTGTTACAGATATCTTTTTAAATCTCTAGCATTTTATTTCTTTTTTTGATTCTTTCTTAGAAGTTTCATCTCTCTGCTCACATTGACCATATGTTCTTGCATGCTCTCTACTTTATCCATTAGAGCCCTTAGCATATTAATCAGAGTGTTTTAAATCCCTAGTCTGATAATTCCGACATCCCTATCATGTCTTGCTCTGATGTTTGCTCTGTCTCTTCAAATTATATATTTTTTGTCCTTACTATGTCCTGCAACTTTTTTTTCTGTAGCTGGACATAGTATACTGGGTAAAAGTAAATGCTATAAATAGGCCTTTAGTAATATGGTTGTGAGGTGTATATGTGTGTGTGGAGGGGAGGGGGGTACATTCTATATACCTAAGATTATGTCTCAGTCTTTTGGTGAGCCTATTCTTCCAGACTGGCATCCTAACAAGCATTGCCCAGTTGTTTTTTTCCCCTTCCTTAGGTAGGACAGGATGGCTAGAGTGAACTGGAGTTGGGTATTTCCCTTCTGCCACATGGAAGGCTAGAGCTGACTGGAGTTGGGTTTTTATCTTTCCCAGGTCTGTTAGGATCTGTTAATACCTCAGCATTTTAGGCTCTGGTTAAATAGTTTTTCATGAAAACGAACCTCAATAATAATCGTGTTCTGCTATATCTCAATGTCATTACTTTTCCCCTCCCCTTGCCAGTAGCATAAGGGAATTTTTCTCTGATGAGAATCTGGATGAACTCTTGGAGGTAAAACTCACAAAAATGTGGGGTCCCCCATGACTAGGTCCCTTGGAATTTTTAACTCTCAGACTTGTCCCCAGTGAGCCTTTAGCAATTCATCAACTGTAGTTCAAGTTTTCCTACCCTGGTAATGGTTTCTGTGGTAGTTTCTGCTCATGAGTTTTTGCCCCTTAAGCTTTGACCTCCTATATTCACCTCTCTCCAATCTTGGGGGCAGTGGTTTGCCTTGTGTCCTTACTGCTCTTACAGAACCAAGAGGAGTTGTCCATTTTGCAATCTGTTCAGCTTTTGACTTGTTAGGATGGAGTGGTGACTTCCAAGCTCCTTACCTGCTGAACCAGAAACCAAAAGTCCAACTTTTTTGTTTTTTTCAAACTACCTTCTATGGCTTGCCATGTGTGTCAGCTTTTGCTGTATAATCAGTCACTCCAAAATTTAGTGGTTTGAAATATCAAACATTTTATTTAGCCCTTAATTCTGTGGATTGGCTGGGATGTTCTTCTGGACTGGAACAGCTGATCTGGTCTCTGTTGATCTCCATCATCCATCTGTGGTCTGCTGGTAGGTCAACTGATAGCTGGTTGGTCTAGGATGGACTCACATGTATGGAAATTTGGTGGCTATTGGCTGGGGTAGCTAGGTGTTCTTCCATGTGGTTCTTTAATGTCATCAAGCTACCTGAAGGTCATTTATATAGTGGTCTCAAGGTTTCAAGCACAGTCAGAGAAGACAAGCCTCCATGTACACTCTTCAGTCTTTGTGTCACATTTGCTAATGACCCATTATTCCAAGGTGTGTCACACAGAGAACTCAGACTAAATGGGTGGAGAAATAAACTCCACATTTTATTTGGAGGAATTGCAAAATTGTGGCCATTTAAAAAAAAACAAAAAACTACCACACGATGCTTCATTCATTATTTCTCAAGATAAACCCTAATTTATTTTATAGGCTTGCCCTTTGGAAAGATGTCATTTTCCTTCTTGACTTTGTCTCTGAGAGACATATTTAGCAAATAATAATAGAAATAACTCCAGCTTCAGCAGGGAAGCTTAATAGTGACAGGAAATGAGTGATGGGAAGGTCCGTGTGTGTGGTAGGGTCTGGGACTGATTCTGGGGGAGCATGGGCACCTAGACTATAGTCCAAGCTAAAAAAGTTCATGGAATAAGATGGCACCCGTTGAATGCATTCCAAGTGGGCAGCAGGAAGCAGATGGGGCATCTGTGATTCCTATCCTGTTCTCCAGGAAACCTGTTACAGACTATATTTCTGGAAGATAGTGCAATCTGCTCTGTCAGATGGAAACCACCACGATTCATGTCTGAGGGCTATGAAACTTTGAAAACCTCATATTTGACTGTGCTACCAGCACAAAATACATCCAAGGGGGAACAATGCATCTTGCCTCTTAAAATTCACCTGCTTTGGCCTTATATTACATATGACATGATGAAGCAGTATCAGTATAAAGCACCTCTCTGGACCCAAACAGCTGGAGTTTGAATTTCAACTCTAATTTGCAGCATTACTTTTAGGATGTTAGTTAAACAATTTATGCCTTGCTTCAATTTCCTCACATGTAAAATTGACTAGTGATAGCACAATCCCATTGGTTATTTTGAGGGTAAAATGAGGACAAATATCTAAGTGACTTAATTGGCTGGCATATGTTAGCCATCCAATAAAGTATTTGCTAGTGAAATAAAAGGAAACAGAAGGGTCTCCCTGGTAAAATTCCTTGATCAAATGGATCATTTCTATTTTGGACTTGTTTATTCTCCTGTAATCAGGCTAGCTACTCAGCATTCTTTTCTTCTTTATATAAGAAAAACAACTATGAGATAGCCCACGTGTTGCTGTATTAGGCAAGGGTCACCAGGTGCATCCACTGAGTAGATTTGGGTTGCATCTTGGGGAGTGGGTCTCCTGCGAGATTGCAGACTGGTTTTATACGGACGCCTTCCTTCAGTTTTTAGCCTTTGTCTCTTTAGCCAGGTCAGGAATCTTACAGGCAGACACATTGACCAGCAACTCATTTGTTTGGTGAGGAAAATCTTTAGGCTTGGGCATTTAACAGACAGAGGTAGAAGGGTTGCCCTTGAGTATATTTCCAAGCCCATCTCTAAATGGTATAGTTTGAGCTTTATTTTTATTGCCCAGTAACCTAAAAGCTTCAATTCTGGACTCATAGGTCAAAGCATTTAGAGGTAGTCAAAAGTTCTCATTAAATAATCTAATTGTTTGTATTTAACTTAAGCCCGTGATTATTTGTGAGGAAGTAAGTCAAATGAAGAACATCTTAGTTTCCTAATCTGTAAAATGGGCAAAATAGTACTTTTATCCTATGATTAATTGGGAAGACTAATCACATATAAAGCATTTAGGTGGTGCCTGATGCATAGTAAGTTCATGATAAATGAGGCTGTTTATATTATTATTGATCAGGCAACTAAGCAATTTAGGCTTAGGTGAGTTTGAGTTCTTAACTGGTTAACATAAAAATTGTACAGTGCACGTTCTCTATGGTGTGAGAAGAAATACTTTGCTATCTTGCTGTTTAATCTCCTGTTATTTATATGTTATTGTCTATACTGTGCAATTAAATTGATTGTTTTCCATTCAATTCCACTTTTTGTTTTTCAGTTGGGCAACTGCAGAGCTATTGATGGAAGTTACTGGGCTGGAGCTCTAGCTTGATTGTCAAGACAACCAAGCAAATGCAGCATTGCTCCAGTGGAAGCAATGCTATCAGAACTGCCAGGAAGCACTTGAATCTTTCTTGTTAGAAACTTCTGGCTTCTCTTATTGTCCCCTAACCCTTAGCTCTCAACTCTTTCTAATGAATCTAAGTCATCTGGTGACTCATTGGTCATGAACAAGGAAAGAGAATGATTGCTGATTTTTTTTATTGCTGCATAACAAACCACCCTAAAACATAGTGGCCTAGAACAACAATTATTATTTTGTGGGTCAGTTACCTGGGCTATGCTCATCCAAGTGGTTCTTCTGCTGGTCTTGCCTGATGTCACTATGTGCCTGTGGTCATCTGAAAGCTCAACTCGGGTTGAAAGTTCTAAGATACCCTCTCACATGCCTGGCAGGTTAGTACTGGTTTGCAGCACACTGTCTTGGGCTGCTTCCCATGGCAGCAATATCCCAAGGGGTCAAGAGCAGCCACAGGCAAACCATTTGAGATCCAAACACAGAAGGTGCATGATATGAAAGCAAGTTAAAAGACCAGCCCAAGGTCAAGTTGTAAGAGAATAAATTCTACCATTTAATGAGAATAGCTGCAAAGACTTTGTGGTCATTTTAATCTTAAAAGGCTTAGGAAACACTGTTTTAAAGAATTGGGTGGTATAGTTCTTTTCCCTTCCACACGAAAGGATGGGGAAAAGAAAAGTGCAGAAATGAAACATTTACTGAGTACCAACTATGTACCACAGCAGGCATCTTTCAATGATAATAGCTAGTATTTGCCAAGGGCTTGCTGTGTGTTTACCATGATATGCACTCAATTAAGTTATTAACAATTTAATTAAAAAATATGAGTTGACTACCATATCCTTGCAAACTTCATTCATTCATATTACTTAGCAGTTGAAAGTATAGTTCAAGGGTTATACTTGAACCTTGTTTTTATTTCTTTATTGGTGGGGAGGCGGTTGAGAGAAACCAGGAGTGAAAATGTCTGGTTAATTGTTTCTGGGATTAGTAAGGAGTAACGTCACACATTTCACTGGAGTGTTGTGTCTTCTTCCTTATACTCAGTTTAACTGCATTCCAGTTTTTCAACATTCTTGATCAAAGTTGTCACTTTGAGCTCTGGAGTTGGTTTTACATTCCCTTGGTATGTAGTCCCTGAGCTCTCTGGGATGTGTTTTCTCAGTAGTGCTTTTCTATCTTTCCCCTCCAAGGATAACTCTGAGGTGTGTGAGGTCGCTGTGAGTTTCTGTTGACCAGGTATCTCTGACAGTTGATATAGGGCTTTTTAATGTAGAGTGGAATTTTCTGTACATGTACAGCACCACCAACTTCTATAAAATAAGTGTGACCTTCAGCTCTATCTAAGATACTTTGATGTTCTCTTCTGCCAACCTTGTAAACATAAACCTCATGTTCTATTCTAAGTGCACCTACAATAGTCATAGCACAGAGCTGTGACAGTGTGCTCTCTAAAATACCAATTATGTCTTGCAACTATATTCTCTGTCTGCACTAGGAATTTTAGAGAAATTGCATAGGTACAAAATTTAGTCAGGCTTTTGCCTGAGGAGACAGATGATTGAAATTAAAGGTTTAGAAGAGAGCTGGATTTGTAATTATAAGATAAATTAAATATACCCCTTAATTCTTTAAGATAGTGTTTCCTTAGGCTCTTGAGACTGATTTTATCAAGAGCCCATCACTATAGCCTCGCAGTACAAAAAAAGTTGATAAATAGAAATTTCTATACAATTCTTGACCCTTAGGGAAAAGAGTTCTTAGTTAAAGCCAGTGTTTCCTAAATGTAGTTGCATATTCTACTTATCTAAGATTAAAAAGAAAAACAACTTATAATCATGTAACACTTTTGAGATGTAAATTGCATACATCAAAAAAGGTGTTAGCTCATGATGTTTAGTTGATGAGTTTGTATTATTCTATACAATCACATTATGACTACACAAAATAAGATATTTTTTTTTACTCCAAAAAGCTAGCCTGCACCTCTTTTCATTCAACTTCCTTCTCCCCCAGAGACTACCACTTAATGACTTCTGTCACCGTAAATTAGTATAGCCTGCTCACATACGATGTGTACTATCTTAGATATAGTTTCTTTGTCTCAATGTAATGTTAGTGAAAGTAAATGTTATTATTGTGAATAGTTCATTTATTTTTTTAATTGCTGAATAGTATTCCACTGCATGAATATACCATCAATTTCTTTGCCTGTTCTCCAGTTGTTGGACATTTCCAGTTTTGAGCTATTTTTCCTAAGGCTTTTGTTTGTTTGTTTGTTTGTTTTTTAAGTCAGAGTCTCATTCTGTTGTGCAGTCTGGAGAGCAGTGGCACAATCATAACTCGCAGCAGACTCGACCTCCTGGGCTCAGGCGATCCTTCTGCCTCAGCCTCTCAAGTAGCTGCTACTACAGGTGTGCGCTACCACGCCCACTATTACATAGTGATAACGAGGTCTCACTATGTTGCCCATGCTGGTCTTGAACTTCTAGACTCAAGCAATCTTTCTATCTCGGCCTCCCAAAGTGCTGGGATTACAGCATGAGCCACCACTGCTGGCCCCTAAAGCTTTTATAAACATTATTGTGCAAGTCTTTTTGTAGGCATATTCTTCTATTTCTTTTGGATAAATATTCAAGAGTGAATTCTCTGAATCATAAGATACACATAGTTTGTTTAATTTTATAAGAAGCTGACAAACAGTGATTGTACCATTTTATACTCCAACCAGAAATGTGTGTGTTTCTCGAACATACTGTTTATTATTAGCATCAGAATTTTTTGAAATTTCCAGTTAAATATTTGCCTGCATAGACCATAAATATTCAAAATTCTATCTACAAATGGTCTATGCAGACAAATATTTAACTGAAAATTTCAAAGATCCAAATGCTAATGATAAGAGTGTGCATTTATATGATTGTATATTTCCCATGCTTCAAGATTCTTTCTTGTTCACTAGTTCATCAACTTTTTAAAGAATTAAAATAAAATTCTCATATCATAAAATTCACTCATTTGAAATGTTCAATAGGGTGCTTTTTAAGTATATTCCCAAAGTTGTTCAATATTAACTACTGTCTAATTCTAGAACATTTTAATCATCCCAAAAGGAAGCCCTGTATCCATTAGCAGCCACTTTCTGCTACTGGGGGATGGATTGGTTTCCCTTCCCCCCATCCCATGGAAATCATTAATCTATTTTATGTCTTTATGGATTTGCTCATTTTAGACATTTCTTATAGATACAATCATACAATAGATGGCCTTGCATGTCTGACTTTTTTCCCCCATAGCATAATGCTTTTAAGGTGTATCTGTGTTGTAGGATGTATATGTATTTTATTGTTTTATGTGGCTGAATAATATTTAATTATATGAATATCCAGATTGTTATTTGTTCATTCATCAATTGGTGAATGTTTAGGTTGTATCCACTTTTTGGCTGTTATGAGTAATGGCACTATGAACATCTGCTTGCAAGTTTTTGTGTAGGCTTATATTTGCACTTCTCTTGGGTATATTCCTAAGAATGAAGTTGTTGGGCCAAGTGGTAACTCTTTCTTTAACCTTTTAAGGCAGTGTTAGACATTCTTCTATAGCAGCTGTGCCATTCTGCATTCCCACTGAAGTGTGTAAGGACTCTAATTTCTCTACATCCCTGTCGACACTTCTTATTATCTGTGTGTTTTTTTTTTTTTTCATTATAGCCATTCTGGTGGGTACAAAGTGGTATTTCATTGTGGCTTTGATTTACATTTCTCTAATAGTTCATGATTTTGAACATCTTTGTCATGTGCTTATTGGCCATGTGTACATATGTCTATTCCAATCCTTTGTCCCATTTTTTTTTTAAATTGGGTTATTTGTGTTTTTTATCATTGAGTTGTAAGAGTTCTTTATGCATTCTGGAGACAAGTCCCGGATATATTTTGAAAATATTTTCTCCCATTCTGTGGACTGACTTTTCACTTTCTTTTTCTTCTTCTTCTTCTTCTTTTTTTTTGAGAAAGCAGGATTTATTGAGAGGACAGAAAAGCTCCCACAATGGGAGGGGACCCAAAAAGGTTACCCCTGATTTTTTACTTTCTTGATAGTATCCTTTGAGGCGCATAAGATTTAAGTTTCGGTCAAGCTGAATTTATCTACCTTTTCTTTTGTTGATGGTGCTTTTGTTGTCATATTGAAGAACCCATTGCCTAGTCTAAAGTCATGAGATTTATGCTTAAGGTTTATTTTAAGAGTTTTAGCTTTTACATTTAGATTTTGATCCATTTCAAGTTAATTTTGGTATATGATATGAGGTGGGGATCCAACTTCATTCTTTTGCATGTGGATATTGTCCCAATACAGTTTGTTGAAAAGACTATTCTTTTTTTATTAAATTGTCATGACATCCTTGTCAAAATCAATTAACCATAAATATAAGAGTTATAGTTTGAATTTTAATTCTATTCCATTGTTCTATATATCCATCCTTGTACTAGTATTGCAATTTTTTGTTTGTTGGTTTGTTTGACACAGTCTTGATTACTACAGCTTTATAGTGAGTTTTGAAATTGGGAAGAGTGAGTCCTCCAATTGAGTTCTTTTAAAAATTGTTTAATAATTTATTGATTTGATTATTCTGGATTATTTATATTTTATTAAGAATTTTAGGATCAATTTGTGAATTTTTGTAAAACAGCTAACTGGGTATTTGATAGAGATAGAGATTGCATTGAATCTGTAGATTAATTTGGAGAGTATTGCCATATTATCAAAAGTACATCTTCCAATCCATGGACACAGAGTGCCTTTTTATTTTTTAAGATATTCTTTATTTTCTTTCAATGATGTTTTGTAATTTTCAGTGTACAAGTCTTGCAATGTCTTTATCTAACTTATTCCTAAATATTTTATTACTTTTGTTGCTATCATCAATAGAATTGTTTTTGATTGTTCATTGCTACCATTTAGAAATATGATTGAATTTAGTATCTATTATATTGATTTTGTATCATGCAACTTTGCATGGAATAATCATGGCATATAATCCTTCTTATATGTTGCTTGATTCTGTTTGCTAGGATTTTACTGAAGGTTTAAGTACTTATATATTCACAAGTGATATTACTCTGCAGTTTGCTTTTGTCATGATGACTTTGAATGAGTTATGAAGTATTCACTCCTCTTCTATTTTTGGAGAATTGATTTTAATACCTCTTTAAGTGTTGGATAGAATTCACTAATAAATTCATTGCTTGTCTTTGGGGGCAGTTTAATCTCTTTATTTATTAAAGTTTTATTCAAATTTTCTATATATGTTTGAATCAGTTTTGGTAATTTGTATCTTTTTAGGAATTTGCCCATTTAATCTAGATTATCTAGTTTATTAGCATATAATCATTTTTACTTCTGTAAGGTGAGTGTTAACATCTCCTCTTGCATTTTTTATTTTCTTAATATGAATCTTTTTATTTTTTTCTTGGTTAACAAACTGAAAGTTTTTCTGTTTTGTTGATCTCAAAAGACCCACCTTTTATTTTAATTGATTTTCTGTATTATTTTCCATCCTCTATTCCATTTATTTTTTAATTTGATCTTCATTATTTCCTTCCTTTTCCTTGATTTGGATTTAGTTTACTCTCTAGTTTCTTATGGCAGAAGATTAGTTTATTGACTTGAGATCTGCTTTTTCAATATAGGCATTTGTAATATAACTTCCCTCAAAAACATTGTTTTGCAGAATCCCATAAGATTTGATATGCTTGAAGTATTTTAAAATTTTCCTTGTGATATATTTTTTGAACCATTGTTTATTCAGTGGTGTGTTCTGAGGTTTCCACATATTTATAAATTTTTCAAATTATTTTTAGTTATTGATTTATAATTGTATTTCATTGTGACTAAGAACATAGTCTGTAAAGTTTCAATTTTTCTAAATTTATTGAGACTTATTTTATAGCTTAACATATGGCTTATTCTGGAGAATATTGAATATGCATGTGAGGAGAATGTGCATTCTGCTGTTGCTGGGTAGAGTGCTCTTTTAGGACTAGTTGGTTTATAGTGCTGATCAAGTCTTTCATTTTCTTGACAATCTTCTGTCTAGTTGTTCAATACATTGTTTAAAAAGAAATATTGAAGTTTCCAACTATTATTATTAATCATGTGTTTCATTCTGCTTTTGCTTTATGTATTTTGGGGTTCTGTTTTTGCATATATGTTTATAATTGTTTTGTCTTCTTGATGGAATTTTATCATAAGAAAAATTTTTTTATGTTTATTTATTTATTATTATTATTATTTTGAGTTGTAGTCTCACTCCATTGCCCAGGCTGGAGTGCAGTGGCATGCTCACGGTCACCCCAGCATCGAACAGCTGGGCTCCATTGATCCTTCCAACGCGGCATACCAAGCAGCCAGAACTACAGGTGCACGCTGCCATGCCCACTAAATTTTTTAGTTATTGTAGAGACAAGGTCTCACCAAGTTGCCCGGGCTGGTCTCGAACCCATGGGCTTAGACAATCCACATGCCTTGGCCTCCCAAAGTGCTGGGATTATAGGTTGAGCCACTGAGCCTGGCAGAAAATGTTTTTTAACCTCTAGCAACAACTTTTGTCTTCAAGTCTGTTTTTTCTTGTATTAGTATAATCACTTCAGCTCTTCTTTTGCTACCATTTGAATGGTGTGTCTTTTTCAATTCTTTTACTTTCAACCTACTTGTGTCTTTCAATTTAAAGTGTGTGTCTTAAGGACAGACTATAGGTGGGTCATAGTTTTTTAAAAATTCATTCTGCTAGTCTCTGTCTTTTGATTAGAATATTTAATCCAAGTACAGCTAATATAATTATTGAGAAGGTAGTATTTATGCCAGCTCTTTTGCTATTTGCTTTCTATATGGCTCATGTTTTTATGTTTGTTTCTCTTTTCCATTGATGAATTCTCTCGTGTTTTTAGTGTACTATTTTCATTTTCATGTCATTTCTTTTACTATGTTTGTGTGTGGGCATGCATACATGCATGTGTGTGTGTGTGTGTGTGTGTGTGTGTGTGTGTGTGTTCTGGATTACAATTAGTCCCTTAATTTATAACAATCTAGTTTGGACTAATGCTGCTTTAATTTTAATAGTTTACAAATATTTTTTTCTATATACCTCCATTTCTTACTCTCTTTTTACTATTACAATATAGATGAAATCTTTGTGAATTATGTGCCTATTAACACAGATTTGTAGTTATTACTCTATGCAGTTGTTTTTAAAATTAGATGAAAGAAAACTTTACAAACAAAAAAGAACATTTGTATTTTGCCTTTTACATTTACCTTTGTAGTTAATTTTACTAGTACTGTTTATCTCTTCATATAGATTTGAGTAACTATATAGTGTTCTTTCATTTTAACCTTAGGAGTTATGTTAGAATTTAATGTAGGGCAGGTATATTGACCACATATTCTCTCACTTTTTGTTTATCTAGGAATGTCTTAATTTCTTCTTCATAGTTGATGAATAGTTTTGTTGGATATAGAATTTTTGACCAACAGACTTGAAGCACTTTGAATACTTTATTCCATTGCCTTGCAGCTTCTATTGTTTCTAATAGCAAATCAGTTGTTAATCTTATTGAGACTATCTTGTGATGAGTCATTCTCTTTTGTTTTTGACTCTCTTTCTGCATTAGACTTGACAATTTAATTATGTGTCTAGGTATGGGTTTCTTTAATTTTATTCTATCTGGAATCCACTGAATTTGTTGGATGTGTACATTAATATTTTAATCAAATTTGGAAAGTTCTCAGCCATTACTTCTTTGAATATTATTTCTGTTCATTCCTCTCTGAAATTTTCATCATTTGTATATTGATACACCAGATGATATCCCACAGATCTCAGGCTCTGTTAAGTTTTCTTTATTATTTTTTCTTTCTGCTCCTCAGAATGAATACTTTTAATTGATCTGTTTTCAAGTCCACTGATTTTTTTTCTCTGCTTGCTCATATTTTCTGTGGACAACTTATTTCATTTTAGTTATTGTAACTTTTAAGCTCCAGAATTTCTGTTTGGTTCTTTTTTTATAATCTCTATGTCTTAATTGATATTTTTATTTGTTGAAACAGTGTTCTCTTTGTCTATAGTGTCTTTTAGTTTTTTAAGTGTATTTAAGACAGATGATTTAATATTTTGTCTGATAAGTCCAATGTCTGTGCCTCCTAAAGAAGAGTTTTTGTTAATTTTTCTTGGAAATGAATCATACTTTCTTGTTTCTCTGCATGATTGAAATATTTTGTTGAAAACTGGGCATTTTTAATGTTATAAGTAACAACTGTAGATCAGTTTCCTCCTTCTCAAGACTTTGCCGTCATTGCTGTTTGTTTTTGTTGCTGTTTAGTGACTTTCATGAACTAATTCTGTAAAGTCTGTATTTTTTGTATATAGCAACAGAAATTTCTGCTTCATTAGCTTAGTAGTATGATTAGACAAAGATGTTCTTAAGTGTCTGAAACCAATAAGTCTTCAAGTTCTGCCAAAAGGTTCTGTGTGTATGTTACAGCATATTTTCAGTGCTTTAGCAGATAGTTCACAAATTTTCTTTGCCCTTTACTTCTTGCTTATGTGGAGACTCAAGGTCAGTTAAAGGTGAATGTTTAGAACTTTCTCAGTAATATTCGTATCACTATGCATGCATGTGGCTATCTAGATTTCTCATACCGTGTTGGACCTTTACAAAGCCCTATGTACATCTCATTCTCTAGTTTTGTTGTTGTTGTTGTTGTTGTTTGATTGCTTTGTCTAAGTTTTTAAATTAACTTATTGTTTGCCCCAACTATTGCCACCATTTCAGGCAGCTGTGGTGTTAAGCCATTGCCACTAACTTTCTAATTTAAACTCCAGTGTGAAAGACTGCTTAGTCTGGCCAAATAAAGATAAACCTTGAAAGTTGGATTTCCCAGGGATCACTAAGAAGATCAAATTATGACAGTCATATGAGAATAGGAATTTAGAGAATCTTCCACCACATTCTGTCACAACCAGTGGCTTCTAGAATGCTGGTTTTCACAATTTTTCTGGTTTTCTAGGTTTCCATGGATCTGGGAGAGGAGAAGGAATATGGGAAAAGTTAAAACACCACAACACACCCTGTTCTTGATGAAGTTGACAGCTTTTTATTGAATAAACACTCTCCAAATTGTCACAAGATTTTGGTTAATTTTTAAAGTTCTGAAAAGTTTTCTTTTTTTCACCCGGTGTTCTCATTGCTTTTGTGGGGGAGAAGATTTACAGAGATCCTTACTCCCTTATTCCTGTTGATGTCACTCTAAGTTCATTCACCTTTCAACCTAACCACAGAAATACATGGGTTTTGGGATCAGAAGTCCCACAAAATAACTCTGGCTTAGTTATCAGTCACCTGGTGACCTTGAGGAAGTTTCTTAACCTCCTCTCATAAGTTGTTCTCCTGTCAAATGAAGCTAATTGCAGGATGCATGGAAATATTAAATGAATACAATGTTGCAATGTATACTCTAAGAGCTTTGCACATGCAAAGTATTTATTTTTCTAACCTACACTTTAAGGTGCATTGATCTTTTGGGTCTCAAGACAAGGAGTATTGGCTCTCTTCCATTTAACCCCTATAGCTCCTGTAGCTGGGCCTTTTATTTTTGTCCTCTGTGATGAACAAACTTTGACGTAGTTCCTTGATTCCTGCCTCCTGGTATTCATACCGCCTAGTGCTTAGGCCTTTGTGTAATTCCCTTTTCTTGAATGTAAGTGGGACCTGTGACTTGCTTCTAACCAGTAGACTATGGCAAAGTGATGAGATGTCACTTCTGTGATGTTACATTACATAAAACTCTATCTTGCTTATTTATTTCTTTTTTGAAATTTAATATTTTATTTTACTTACTTTTACTGAGGTATAATTGACAAATTAGACTTGTTCTTTTTCTCCTTTGCTGGCTTTAGAAGCAAACTTCCACATTGTGCAGCATGCTTATGCGTGGAGAGGGTCACATGGCAAGGAACTGAAAGAGGCCTCTAGGAACTTTTAGGGTGACCTTTGGCCAACAGTCTTGTCTTATGGCTACAAGGAAATTAATTCTGCCAACCACTTACATAAGTTTGGAAGTAGATCCATGAGCAACCAAAGCCAACTAGAACAGGAATGATGATCCCTATTCAGAAAAAAATGGTTCCAAGAGGGTAAAGTTTGTCTGATCCTTACTCCTCCAATATGAAGAAAACATCAGGAAAAAGTAAGGAATCTAAGTTGTCTTCCGGCTGGACAGACAGTAAGAAGATAGGAGACTTCACAAAGCTCTCCCAGGCCCCTTCTGTGGTTGAACAGCAGGTTCTCTGATTCCTAGCCCATCCACAGCACCTGATATAGGGCTCTTAGCCACCTTCTTGGAAGGCCAGGCTGTGGGGAGGACCAAGCGGACCCATCCCTCACATGACTCCCCCAGTGCCAGGGAACATCAAACACACATCTCCTGGCAGTGTGGGCACCAGCAGACATCTGCTTATGTCTGGTACTCCAAGTTGGATGTGGAGAAAATCTGCACTCCCACACCAAGGATTGGATCACTACAACTGTCTTCCCAGCTGTCTGGTGCATGACTGCCCCTGGTTCTCACAAACAGTGTACCTGCAGGGAGGCCAGCTGTGCTCCAGCAAGTCACAAACACTCCCTGAGGGTAGCAGAGATGAATAGAGCCACTTTCCCAGCTGCTGTGGTCTCAGCATTGTTGTCGTGGGCTCTCCTGCCTGCACCTCCACACTTGGAGGCAGTTGCCACACAAGGACGCAGCTCCAGGTGGAGGACTGGCTTTATTCCACAGCAGGTGCCATTCAGTGCTGTCCCTTACTCCCTGGATCCTCTGTCACCTGGTAAATTAGTGTGTAAGCCAGTACAACGAGATGTTAGTTTGCCACCGGCTGGCAGAGGCTCCCTCAGGGCTGTTGTCTGTTTTCTGTGAGGCAAGGGGATGCTGTGTGTTGGCCTTGAGCCTTCTCAGAGCTTTGGAGCCAGCACGGGACCTGCCATTTCTTTGAGATGCCTTCACAGCAAGAACTAGGGCCCACGGTGGGCTTAAGGAGCAGTCCCAATTCTCCTATCATTCTGTTTCAAAGTCTGTGAATGTGCATGAGTTTGTTTTTTTGGTGAGAGCATCTGTTGATTTCATTATATTTTCTAACAGTTACTGAGAGGTCTCCCCCCAGGTACTGTTAAGTATTTTCCACACATTTATGCCACTCAATTCTTATAATAACTCACTGAAGTAGGTATTATTATTGTTATAACTATTTTGCAGGGCAAAAATTGAGGACTGGAAACAGTAAATTGTTTAAGGTCACATGCTGAAGAAGTAGGAGAACAAGGTCTCAAACTCAGGTTGTATCACAAGAGTGTCTATAACTCAAAGAATGTTGCAACATCTTGTTTGAATGAGCACATTTGGAAAATAACATTACTCCTCGCTTCCTTGTAGCTCAAGACAAGGTTTTCACTAACAAAATGGTTACATCTATTTTTATTCACTTGTGTGATGCATGCATGATGTGACCTTTACCAATGACTTGCTTTAGGATATATTTCTACATTTCTAAAGTTTCATTCTTCCCTCCCTCCATCCCTCCCTCACTTCTTTCCTCCCTCCCTCCTTCCATTCTTCCTTTCTTCCTATGATTACTGTGGTAATTAAAAATATGTAGCCTGATAAAGTGTTTTCATACAAAACATGCATGTAACCACTACTCACACCATGGTATAGAAGAGAGGTCAGCACACTTTTTCTGCTGAGAGTCAGAGAGTATATAATTTAGGCTTTGCAGGCCATACAGTCTCTGTTGCAACACTCAGTTCTGCCACTGCAGTGAAAAGCATTCACAGAGTATACACAAATGAATGAGTGTGGCTGCGTTCTAATAAAACTTTATTTATAAAATCAGGAGGTGGATCAGATTTGGCTTGTGACTACAGCTTGCTAAACCTTGATAAGAAATATTCCCAGTACCTCAGAATGTTCCCTTGTACCCTTTCATAATAAATACTAACTCTCTCCACCTATCCAGAGATAACCACTATTTTCACATTTGTCACAATATACTGCATCTTTTTTTCCTGTTCTTGGACTTCATGTGAATAAGATCATACAATACATATTCCTTTGTGCTTTTTTTCTCACTCAATATCCTGTTGTTGCATGTGACAGTAGTTTGTTTATATTTATTGTTGCATTGTAGGATTTTGTTGTATGACTATACTATATTTATCTGTTCTCTTACTGCTAGAAATTTCAATTGTTTTTGGTTTTGGATATTATGTATACTCCAGGGGGTGAAAAAAATGTTGTTTTTTTTTTTTTTTTTTAGGGAGTCTATACACAGGCAAATACAATTGTGGATAACATCTTGATTAATTAAAGTAAGAATTTGCCCCCGCCCCCCCCCCCCATGCTGCATACTTTGAGAATATAAACCTTAATAGATTCAGGTTCAAGTCTACTTACATTATGGGACCTTCTGCTTTCTCATACTCTTGTTTGGAAAGGTAAAGACTTTTTTTAAGTGACTGTTTAATGAGTGCATGCAACAGACTTGGAACTCAGAGGCCTGGCTCTCTTACCTGAGAGATCTGAGCTATTGATTGTGATAGGTAATCTCTCAGCCTCTTTTTTCAAATGGTGGGCGTGGGGCAATGTATGAGAATAGAAATATTCGTGAATTGCAAATTGCCATTCCCTTTATGAAGTAGTAGCATTATCATATGAAGATATATAAATGGGTGTTCCCTGTCCTCCAAGGATGCCCAGAGTGGGAAAAATAACGACCACAAAACATGGTCTGTTTTCATGTTTTATAGTAGGTACTAAAGGGGTTTCAAGCCTGGACCAAACGCAGTATGAAGGATGGTAAAAATGGCTGAGCCACTAGGTAGAGCCACTTGCTTTTCTGATAGACTGGATATGGGGAATGAATGCGAGAAAAGAATCAAAGATGATGCCAGGAATTTTTGCCTGAATCATGAGTTTGATAGTATTGCCATTGACTGGTTTGAAAAGAAAGAAGTGGTTTGTTCTGAGCTTTACTGTGAGAATGGGCAAGATTTCCCAAATAGGGGAATTTAGAAAATTCCAAATGGGAAGTACATCTAAATCAAGAGGAGCTGAGAAGATCTGAGGAGACAAGCTGGTCGAAAATGAGGATTTAGAGAAAAATGAAAAAGAAAAAACTGTATAGTAACTGGTGGTAGATCTGTGGACCATGCTGAAGACTGTGGTAGTTGTCCAATATGCACATGAAGACAACTGAGGTTTTCAAGTCACAGGATTTTCTAGCCTTGGAGATAAGTCAATGAGACCTTAAACAACTCTTCCTGAATCTCTTCTTTAGGCCAACTTGCTCAATGGTTTATTTTTAAGGGGTATCCAGCAGTTTCCATACAAGTAGAAATAAGTAGTTGCTGCTGTGTTGATTCTCATGTGTCCTGTGTTGACCACATAAGTCACACAAGTGATCATCTTGGGGTTTTATTTATGGCTGCAAGCACTGAAGTTGGAAGGCAGATGATGCCATGCTTAGAATTACAGAAACATGTATTTCCTCCAAATAGTCAAGAATCAAAGGTGTCCAAGGAAAGCCAACCACAAGAGAACATTCAAAGTAAAATCAAACCTAAACCATAATTCCAGAAATGGTTCTTTTCCAAGCTGCTCAATCATTGAGCTATTCTGGGCAAGTTACCTACTGAGTTCAGTGCCTTCATCTGCAAAAAGAAGGTGGTTATCCCTTTCCAACCTTCCTTCCAGGGCTGTAACAAAAGTATAATGAGATGCTGTAAATCTAACACCTTACACGCTACAATGCACTAATCAAAGTCTTCTTGTCAGTGCAAGAAATTAGGGCAGCAAACTTGTTCTGCTTCTAGTCTTTGCTCATTTCCTACAGATAGAGTTAGTCTGGCTTTACAGACTCTTGTTTAAAATCTGTACCTGTAGCCGGGCTTGGTGGCTCAGCCTGTAATCCCGCGCCTTTGGGAGGCTGAGGTGAGTGGATTGCCTGAGCCCGCGGGTTCGAGACCCGCCTGGGCAAGCGAGACCTCATCTCTACAATAAAAAATCAAAAAATCAGCCAGGCATGGCAGCGCGCGCGCCTGTAGTTCCAGCTACTCGGAAGGCTGAGGCGGAAGGATTGCCGGAGCCCAGCAGGTCGAGGCTGCGGTGGCCAGCAGCGGCCACTGCACTCCAGTCTGGGCGACAGAGTGAGACTCCAACTCAAAAAAAAAAAAAAAAAATCTGTACCTGTAATTCTTCAAGCTAAGACAAAGCTGGGACAGATAGAGCAAAGAGGGGAGGTCTCAAGGGCTCACCTTAGAGACACGGCATGGTGGGTCTAGATGAACTGTGACTTTCTTTCTGCAGGTGGAACATAGCAGTTTAGAAGCTGAGGTTTTGCATTTAGGGTTCTCATCCAAGAGCCCCCAGTAGTCCTATGGCAGCTTTACCTTCTAAGCCTTTTACCAGTCATGGTTAGTTCTCCTGGGTGCTCTGTGATACAGGAAAACTTTAGAAGTCTGGCTTTGACATCTCAACAAGGAAAGAATGACTCTCTTCTGTTTATGGACTGTCTGTCTCCCCTCAGGCAGGCCCGTAGCAGTCTCGAATGCCAGGAGAACGAACCTCACAGCTGTCCTGGCCTCCATGACTCCTCCAGGCTCACCTGCCCCATTTCAGAAGAGGCCTGAGGGGAGAGCAGGGCCTTTTTATTGCCTTCACTGTTGAGCTTTTTCTGGCCCTTAAGGAAAAAACTTCTCTTGGAAGGAGACACATCTGCCTATGGCAATGTATGCATAGTAATTATCATACTTTTAAATAAATTATCTGATGGCTCGTAATTAAAGAGATATATTCCAAATCATTAAAAAAAAAACATTTAATGGCTTATAGAAAAGGGGTTGTATAATAGGTTGTTTTAAGAGCCTGAAATTTGGTCTTAGATGAAATTGGGTTCAAATCTCAGCTCTGCTATTTTTGAAACAGCTTTGAACTAGTCACAGCATGGTCTGAACTTTATTTCCCTCATCTGTTAAGTGGGTCAATAATTCCTGTCTGTAAAATTATTGTATGGATCCTATAAGACACATAAAGTGTTTCCAGTCATGCTTGGTATGTGGTAGATCATCAAGAGGTACTATTTTGACAATGAAAGGTAAGTAGAAGCTAAAGTTCTTGTCCCACACAAATTAGCTAAAATGAGAACAAGTGGGTAGACTTGAACTGTGCTAGAAAGTCAAGGTCATCAATTATGACATGTTAATGTATACTTGATGTGTTCCCGCCTCCTTGTATCCATGCCCTTGGGTAGTTCCCTTCCACATGGATACTGGGTTTGCCCATGTGATTTGCTTTGGTCAATAGGAAAAGAGCAAATATGATGCAAATCAAGACTTGAAAATTGCATGTGCATTAGCACTTGTTAGCTCGAGTGGCCCTTGGAGCACCATTGAGCAGCTATGTGAACAAACCAGGGCCAGCTTGCTGGAGGATGACAGGCACATGGAGAAGAGATGAGCCATCTCAGCAGAGATTATCTTCAAGCAACCATCTCCCAGCTGACCTGGCAGCTGACTTCCTATGCACAAGCCAACCCAGCTGAGACCAGCAGAAGAATAGCCAGCTGAGCCCAGTCCCAAATGCCAACTTGCTGAATCATGTGCTAAATAAATTGTTGTGGTATTCAGCCATGGAGTTTTGGGTGACATTATTCAGCTATAGATATTTATATTCTAACTCTTCAGAGTTTGAAAGCTTTACTGAAACCTCAAGAAAGACTAGTTTGGTCTTTTTCCCTTTGGATTTCCCTTTGGAACCCAGGAAGTCCTTATGTCCAGACCAGCAAACTGGGCCTTAAGGGAACAGAGGAATCCATCAAATATCCCTGGTAGAAATGTTTCTCTGAGCTGAGTAAACCTCTCAGCCTATAGTTTGAGTATTATACATATCTCATAAAGCATGATAAAGCCTGACTCGTCAGCTCCAGCCTCCAGCAGAAATCCTAGCCAGAATGATTGATTAGTGTTGAGCTAGGTGTAATCAATGAAGCACTGCTCATAGGAGATCATCATTTTAGACTTAATTAGAGGTGGCTTGGTTGTTATGTAGAGGCTATTTAGAGGCAGTAAATGAATTCAATTTGTTTTTTTTATTTCCAGCCTAGAAAGTTGGACTGTGTCCTTTTTGTCTTCCTAGAGTTAGGGAAGAGATTTTAAGATTAGTTCATAAGACTGAATTTATCCACTAAAAAGGCAATCTTGGGGAAACTGAAAGGGCAGTGGGGCTGAGAGAAACTGGAGAATGAGATGAGTTTGGTGGTACTCTGGGCTTGGTAGCCAGGAGTCCTCACTCTCATCTTCCCTGGACCATTTTCTGAGCATTGTGATCAGTGCAATTGTCATAGGACAAAGGGGAAAACTTTGCATGTGGTAAGCCTGTTCAGCTCTCTTTCTTGCCCAGACTTGGCAAGGGCTAGAAGCAACAACCTTTTTATCTACAAGCAGCACTAGTAATAACCACCACCAACTACTGAACATCTTCTGTGAATCAGATATTTTAGGAGGGTTATTTCTAATTGTTATAAAATAGTATGTGATATCATCCCCTACTTTCAGAGGGGAAAACCTGTGCCTAGGAATGTTAAATAACTCACTCAAGTTGAGAATCAAACCCAGGAAGATCATGCCTGTTCCACTATATTCCACTTCCTTTTGCAATAAGCTAAGCCAGACTAGCAATGTCTCCAGAGGTCATGAGGTCCAGCTCCTGCCCCTGGGTAAAACTAAGTCAAGGTTATGAAGATAAGATATATTCATAAGGTGTATTTCTCTGAATAAGATAAGCAGAGAAAATTCAGATGATCATATAGAATATTACAGGCCCTCCTTTTTCTGAAGATGAAGGGTTTTTTTTGTGTTGATAGCCCAAGTGTCTAAGGCTTTTTTCTTCAAGTCTGCTCTCAGTGGAAAGGAAAAATTGTTTCACTTTGTCCTCATGGAAAAACAGAGAAGATAGAAATGTGGGCAGTGTAATCTGGAAGGTGACCAGTGGTCCCTTTCATCATTCATTCACTCATTTTATATTCATTCATTGAGCAATACAAGCATTTATTATCTACAATGTCATGTCTGTTTTCAGTATTGTTTCTATCTTTAACCCGATTGTCATTTAAAAGCCTCAACTCATTTTGCATAGTCTGTAAATCAGTATAATAAAATGAATTCTAGTTGGGCTCAAAAGGAGTTCAAAACTCTTGGGAACAGCATCCTTTCTGTAACATGAGGAACTCTTACATGTAGCTCAGAATCAAGCCG
This sequence comes from Tarsius wallacei, assembly GCA_963574415.1. NCBI lineage: Eukaryota > Metazoa > Chordata > Mammalia > Primates > Tarsiidae > Tarsius > Tarsius wallacei. Next base: position 3,320 of record CAUYQG010286468.1, on the reverse strand, counting down.
GTTGTGCCTGGAGCAGGTGAGATTTGTGATTCCTAAGAGGAATGAAGGCCAGGTTTGGTGGCTCAGCCTGTAATCCCAGCACTTTGGGAGGCCGAGGTGAGTGGATTGCCTCACCCTGCAGGTTCGAGACCACCTGGGCAACTTGGCGAGACCTCATCTCTACAATAAATCAAAAATTAACCAGGTGTTGTAGCACCCGCCTGTAGTTCCAGCTACTTGGAAGGCTGAGGCAGAAGGATCGCCGGAGCCCAGCAGGTGAAGGCTGCAGTGGCCGGGAGCGGCCACTGCACTGCAGTCTGGGTGACAGAGCGAGACTCCAATTCAAAAAAAAAAAAAAAAAAGAGGAATGAAGACAATAGCTGTAAAGATTTTGCATAGTGCGTATACAGCAGATGTTCAATAATGAGCAACTATTAGTATTGTTGCTTAGTCAAACTGCTGAAACCAACTCAGTATTCACTGAGTTTTGAGAATTTTAAAAGTAAGTCTGGTGCTTAATATAGGAAAAACCTCGAAGGTCTTAGGATTTGGAGAATATGGATTTGAATTCTCCCCTGGTATGTTTTCAAGGAGGTAGAACAGATGGGAGGATGCAAAGTGTTATTTATTCACTTTGCATCCTCGGGCAAAGTTTTTGACTTCTCTGACCCTCAGTGCTTTCATATCCCCATTGCAGAAACATTTTCTGAACATTTCTTATGAACTCAACTTTTTGAGAGGTTCTTGAGAATATTAAAATATACTTAAATTAAGATCTGTTCTCTGACCTGGGGATTCCTATAGCATGGCTGGGAAACTGAGAGGGAATTGCCAGAGGAGAAATCCCAAGAGGCCAAAAACTGGGTAGAAGGTAAAGATGGAAGAGGGTTTCATGCATTGTAGGACATCTCCTGAGATGAGGCAGGTGCTAGGTACAAACCACCTCAAAAAAGCATATTTTCCACAAGAGATGGGGTTGGAACAGTGTGAACTACAGCTGGAATTCCAGGGCAGGTTCAGGAAAATTTGAGAAGACTACCCCCAGCTAGAGCCAAGTTACCCAGTTGGCAGCAGTGAATGACAATAGTGCCTGGGAAGAGCTGAGTGTCTTCAGGAAGGCCTGTCCATGTACAGCTCATAAACTATATTTTCCTTCTTTTTTTATTTGGACCACATCAGGTGTGATGAACCAGAAGTAACTTTGCTTTGTTTGATAAAACCTTCAAAATGAAAAGCAATGACGAAGTTGTTCTAAGAAGAAATGCTTTCCTTAGGGGATTAATCAGAAGTTGGCAAAGCTGACCAGAGCACATTGCCCGCCGTATTTGTTTCAGGTGGTGGTGTCTGTGGGACCTCAGAGTGCATCCTTAGAAACAGAGTTGGTCTCAAAGAGACAAGCTGAGATTCCTGATTTTCATTTCTGCTAAGTCCATTTCTGGATTTACTAAATGTTTAAGGTACTTTCCCCAAGTCTATACTCTCTGAAGATTTTCCAAAGAAATGTCAGTAGCAAGGTGTTTTCTTTTCCTTCAGGTTTTTGTGCCTGCATTTTTGGGAGAGTTGGAGGGAGCTTCTGTGACTTTATTCTCTTTGTTCATGTTGGAAGGGCATCTGTTCTACCTCCTTGAAAACATACCAGGGGAGAAGAATTGATTTTGACACATTAGATTCAACACTTCTCAAAAACAAATTCTGGCTACCAGGTGGAAACAACCCAAATGCTTTGCTTGGCTCCAGTGTGATGTTTGTAGCTGTCAGTGTGTGAGCATGTCAGGCAAATTTACTTGCTTAATAATTCCCTTAATGCATCTTTTTAGCCTTGATGGTCTGTGTCTATCGATACACATATAAAGAGTCATTTGGAGTCAAAGTGGCACTTTACATATCAGATTCACGATGATCATGGTTATAAGCCTCTGGGACTAAAAGGCCCTGAGACAAGAGGTCTCAAAGCAAGAGCTATGAGCAGATGCCAGCCCTGAGACAAGAGTTCTCAAAGCAAGAGCTACGAGCAGATGAGGTCACCCCCTGCCTTCCTCAAACTTCCTCAGAGGCACGCAGAAGTAATGTGAGGGATAGAGGAGGGAGCCCATGTGAGAACAGAGTAAGAGGACTCAGTGCCCACATTTGCCTCCTAGTGTACGTTAAAAAATAAAACTGATTGCTTTAAAAAGTAGAAAAAGGAAAGTAAAGAAAAAAAAAATTCACAGTCACCTTGGCAAAATCTTGAGCCCAAGAATCCATTTCCATCCTTTTCAGTAGAAAGATCAGAATAAATATTGACCAAAAAGAATACTTGGTTCCCAGTTTGAAAGAAGGCCAGACTTTGCTCTTTTATTGGGCTCATCAAGAAAGCTGTTTATGTACCACAGTAGGTCCTCCTGATCCTTGTCGCCTGTTCTCCCCAGAAAAGTTGAAAAGAGGAATAGGATGAACAAGCCAAAAGGTGGAGGTGGGTGTGGGCACTGGGTCCTCTTACTGTGTTCTCACGTGGGCCCCCACTTCCATCCCAAAGGTACATTCTCATGTTACTTGTGTGTGCCTCAGAAAAAAGAATACAGAGTAAGCCTCAAACATATGGATGTGGTGCCATGAATTTTGGGAATCGTCTTGACACTGTAGTTACTGGCCAAATTGCAGCATGGCCACATGGGAAACATTTTATTTAATAAGTCGAAAGACACTGGCAAGAGGAAAGCTTTGATGGATTTTCCTGGGTCTTCCTATGACTCATTGAGTCCTGAGTAAATGTTATACTGGATAATTCAATGGACTGATCCTTCCATAGGCAATGAGCATTATAGAAAGGGGAGTTTTATTTTTTATTATTTTATTTTAAAGATGTGGGGTACAATTCAGGGTTACGTTTGCAAATGTTCATTTTGCAGGTACCTTTGTTGATGAGGTGTGTCCCCCACTCCCCTGGCAGATTCCCACTATTACCAATCCCGCCTCCCCCCACACCCCCAGCAGTTTCCTGCTACTGCCAATCCTTTTCTTATAATATTACAATAATTGTTGAAGGTCCGCTTATGAATGAGAGCATGTGATTCTCAGTTCGTTTTCTGTGATAGATCACTCAAGTATTATAAACTCTAAGTTCATCCAGGTGGAGTTTATGATTTTGTCCTGTGGAGTTTATGATTTTGTCCTTCTTTATGGCAGCATAATATTCCATCATATGTATGTACCACATTTTTTTATCCAGTCTTCTTTTGATGGACAGCATGGTTGGTTCCATGTTCTTGCTATTGTGGACAATGCTGCAATAAACATATGTGTGCAGGTATTTTTTTCCTAGAGTGTTTTGAGTTCCTCCGGGTATATTCCTAGTAAGGGGA